>JAFVLL020004176.1:0-24308 GCA_021397915.2 Tor tambroides | reverse complement strand
CTTTGCATCAGCTGACCCTGAGGAGAGAGCGTGTCCCTGTGCTCGAGTGTTTGGATGAACCCTAAACACCTGATGCAACCGCTCCTGTGTAATACGTGACATTACATCACACAGCCTTACTGTACAGCCGCAAACCATGACATCAAACAAACGATACGGGGAATTATGAATGAAATCATAATCGACACACCTCGCTCTTTCTCTCTCGCTCTTTACTAAATCATTTAAGATGAAAGAGAGTCTGTGCTTTCTATGAGTTGAAAATGAGATTTTTAATTACTGCATGACCTGGGGTATATTAGCAACATATTAATGTGCGTCATTAACCCAGTGGTAACTAACCCCGTCAGCTCATTAACTACATGTGATTGGACCTGAGTGAGCACAGGCGAAGCTCCAGCTCTCATCACAACCACCTGCGATGATATTGCACATCCGCTAATTAGAGAACTTTGAATATGCACATGCTGTTATCTTGTGGTCAGAAGAGCAAATACACAAGGTCTTTATGAAGCGAGAGGATGTCATTACTTGAAGAAAAAATATGCAGTTTTTAGACAATAATTATGTTTAATCATACAGCATTGCAAATAATAAGTTGCAAAAGTGTGATATTTGTGTGTGTTCAATGAATAATTCATGAAGTACCTCTACATTTACCTGTAAACATACTACTCACCTACTTCAGAGAGCAATACAGATATATTTAAGCAATACTTTTTATGAAACCAATTCAAAAGAGGTCAACTGAATGAAGTGTTTTACGCTCATCAAGGCTGCATAAGTACTGCATAAATACTTTACGGTTAATAAATACATAAATATTATTACAGTTAAAACATTTATTTTCTATTTGAATATATTTTAAAATATAATTCATTCCTGTGATTACAAAGCTGAATTTTCAGCATCATTACTCCAGTCTTCAATGTCACATGTTCCTTCAGAAACTATTGTAATATCAGAAATATTTTGGTTGCTCAAGTATCATTTCATATTATCAATGATGAAAACACTTTTGTGACTTTTTCAGGATTCTTTTGAAGAATAAAAAGTTCAAAAGAACAGCATTTAATATTTATTTACAGCAATAGACGTTGTGTAACACTATAAAAGCATTAACTGTCACTTTTGATCAAGGTAATGCATCCTTAATAAAAATAAAACACAATCTTGCTGACCTCAAACTTTTAAAAGGTAGTACATGTGTTAACCCTTTAAAGGTGTGCAATGTGCATTATAGCACAACACAACATTACTTTTGGGTTAAAGCAAGTTTTTAATGCATTATTGTTTTTAATGCATTACATTATAAGGTTATCATGATGCATCATAATTACAGGCTTAATAGAAAGTCCTTTCAAACACTACATACATTCTTATGAATCCATTTAAGGCATCTAATATGGTCTAATTTAGATAATATATTGTATCATCTAATAATGCAAAGAAGTGTGTATTACACACATGCTGTTCTAAACACACACAGGTTCATGTGAATGCCTGTGTACCCACAGATTCATGTTCTCTCTCTCTCTCTCTCTCTCTCACACACACACACACACACACGTATCGTGAACAGATGGCTGTGTACATTAGTAGATAGGGTGCTTAATAAATGCACCTGCACACCTGATCTCTCTACAATATATCGAGTCATTCTGAACAGATTTCATGTCAGAATAAGCACACGAGACCATATTTGACCTTGCGAAAGCCAAACAGGGTAGAACTCAATAAGTCTCCCACAATTCCTCCTCACAAACACACTCTCCGACCAACCTCACAATCAATTCACAGAGTGTTTCACCAAAATCAATGCTGTGACCATACAGAAATGACCCTATAGTCTGAGACCATATTTAAAATTAAGAGAGTCTTACCTTCTCCTGTCTCCATACTGCAGCAGTCAGCTTTATTTCACCCGTCCATGACAGGAGGACAACATGTCTGTCAGAATGCCTGTCTCATTGATTCATTTACACTAGGAGACACACTTACAGTCTCACTGTGCTTCTGTCAGTGTCCCACTTCCACAGAGACTTCAGCTAAGAGTGAGGAGCTAAAGGAACTCCCTCTCTCTCTCCATCTCCCTCTCTCTCTCTCTCCTCTCCTCCCTCCTCCTCTCTTGGGTCCAGCTCCTGCATGTTGTGCCATTAGTAAAGGGTCTCTGTAGAGCCGGGCGGACGCTTTTTATTTGCGTTTGGAAGAGGCCAGTCACATCGTGTTTGTGAGGACTTCACGAGTGCATCCAGAGGTTTTGAAAATGCCCTTCGTATTTCTGTCTTTTTTGCAGGCTCAACATCTTATTTTCACATTAGGCTTCTTCTTCCAGTGCGCCTCCATCCATCTCTCTGAGGAGGGAAGTTGTGAAGACAAGCATCACATTCACACCCGGCTATGACCTGATGTAGCAGGCACGGCTACGAAAGCACTTAAGAGAGCCGTTCTTTCAGCGCTTACGTGGTATAGACACCATACATTAAACAGAGTGCTTTAAATGAGCACGAGGCCTGAGTGAAGATGAGATGGACAATAATGTCTTGGAAGTTCACCACAAAAGCTCTTCAGGTTCATTCCGCCTAGTTGCAGCCTCAGACGGCACACCCACTGACCGCCCACAGTACACTGACTGACCGTCTGATGCATACTAAACACAAATTTGAATGCACTTTCTTGATTCAGCAAGTTGTAATCTAATTGGATGGCTTAATCTGCCTGGAAACAAATTTACAAGGTACCAGGGTGGTAAAATGAGAGTTTTTGAACTACTTCTGGATTTGCCAAAGTTTGACCAAATTAGTGGCAATCAGTATACATTAAATCATCTGAACTTATTAGTGTTGAAATGACAGCAATTTTGCTTTGGAGACAGCCATATCATTATTAGTTCTGTGAATAAAATAAAATAAAATAAAATATTATTTCATTGGATCACTATAATAATAATAATAATAATAATAATAGTATTTTTTACACATGATTTTTAGCTTAAATCTGTTTATTATTATTATTATTATTATTATTACTGATCAATATAATAATAATAATAATAATAATAATTTTCAAGCTGGTCTATTATTGTGATTTGATTATGATTATTAATTATAATCCAGTTTGATTACTTTGGAACAAAAACATATATACATTTGTAACATTTCCAAATATATGAACACATAAATGTAACTGGAGAAACAATCTGCGATATAGTCAAATACTGACAAAATAATTCACCAGGCTCTACATTCAGTCTAAAAAACAAAACAAAACTGAATTTTGAAAAAATAAATTAATGTAGGCTAGTATCACCTATATCAACTGACAAACAGTATTTTAGGTTGTTTAATATGACATTTGTATACCATGTGATTTGTCACTAGATTTGACAAACACTACCATACTATTATATGAATTATATGTATTTTCCACAGAGGTCTGTTATTATTATATCATGAATTTCAGATAAACCCGCCTCTAAACATCACACAAACCCAAAACAAACTGTGGTTGTTCGCTTATGTCAGTCAGATGCTCTCTTCCTATCTAAGTGGGCGTTTCTTGGCCAGAATAAGCTGCAATGTGGACCAGACCTCATGCTGTTCAGTCATGCTCTTTCTACACCGCATTCAGCCTCACATTGACTCCGAAGCGAGTCACGCTAACAGAGAAGGAAGTTGTTTTTCCAAATCAACCCACATGATGACATTCAGCTAGGGAGGGTCTGAGGAGAAAGAGCGCTTTCTCAGCTGATCGGTGCACAACGGTAGCGGAATGACAGGATCTTGACATCTTTCCAGGGCTTGCCAAATATCTCCCCCCGTGCACCCGTGTCTCTGCATCCTTCATTGTGCGTAAGTGTGTGTTTGGGCATGCATGTGTGTGAACTGAGGAGGGAGGGGGCACTTAATTGGCATTCCCTTGTGCGAGGCTGGCGGTATAAAAACAGTGGGATGCCTCTACCTTCATTAGGTTGCGCTGATGATCCAGCTGCATGTCGCAGAACAGGCATTTTACACCCCATCTCTTTCCTTCTTTTCGCTCTTTCCCCTTTTGTCCTCGTTCTCCCTGTGTTTAATTTTTCCATGTGCGCCTCAAAGCGTACGTATAGCTCTATATAAGAGAACAAGAACTCTGCCAGCGGGTGCAGTCAGCCAAAAGTTGCTTCTAGCTAAATCAACAAAGGGACTTATACTGTACACTTCACTGCCTCCTCTTCCCACCTCAGCCCCCTTTGCTCGCATCTTCCGCTCCCCGTGCCAGAATTCCAGCACCCAGCTGGAGGAAACATAGAAAAATGTGTCCAATTATGATACAGCATACCCAAACTCTGCTAATTGGCGCTAATTCAGTGACAAATGGATTCTTCTTTGAATAGTCCTCCACTCATGCTCAGCTGTATTCACCACAGTGATATGCAGATTGCCTTAAAGCGGCTTACAATGAAACTATGAGCTGCATCTCAATACGCCAAAGTCAGTTCAGACCAAGCCAGTTTGTGAAAAACAAACCCCACTTCCACAGTACCTTGTCACTGAAAATGAGAAAGATAAGACTGGGGAGATATCTGAGAATAACAAAAGACAGGAAGACAAGTGGACAAAGATGAAAGCCATCTGAGTTTTGGGACATTTAACAAAGCTATGAATAGAATAATCTCTAGCTTCCCATCTGCAAAGATAACGACTAGGTTTCTCTAGTTGGCGTCGGATTTAATTGGGAGTGACAGATAGCGGTCAGGACATCACTGGGATGTGGTTCCAGCTCAGCTCTGTTAATAGACTTTATCTGCTCTGGACCAGTTCACAGAACTGAACGTGGCTAGTCCCCTCATATGCTCAGTAACACATCTGCTCAGTGGAGGAAATGGACGGGCACCTAAAAAAATAAAGTTCAGCTTTGATAGACAATCATGCTGTGTGAGTCAGTGGGAGAGTGGATTGGATGGCGGGATGCGCACACGCTAATTACTGTCTGACACAACGGCAAATACAAATGAAGTTGAAACTGAGCTCACTTGTTTGCGAGCGACTTAATCGAAACCCTTCAGACACGACTGTGATGACAAAAAATACAAACACTCAAAGTTAATATACCAGTTTTAAATGAAACACTGAGGAAGACACAAACAGGATTTTGAGGTCTGTGCAGACACGAATCAGCCAGCGTTTGGGAAGCTTCTTTAAAAACTGTGCCTTGTCAAGTTAGTTAAACTACAGTCGATACATATGAGAAAGAGCCATTTAGGATGAACTGATTCACCAAAATGAATCACACTTTCCAATACAACACATGAGACAGGGCCATTTAGGATAAATCATTTCACTAGGATGACCCAATTCATTAGAAAGAATCATACTTTCTAAGACTACATATGAGAGGGCAATTTAGGAGGAACCGATTCACTACAATGAATCACACTTTCCAATATATCATATGAGAAAGGGCCAGTGAGGATGAACTGATTCACTAGGATGAACCAATTCATTAGAATGAGTCATAAAGTACTTTCTAATGCTACATATGAGAGAAGGACATTTGGAATGAACCGATTCATTAGAATGAATCATAAATTTCTAAAGTTACATATGAGAGAGGGCCATTTAGGATGAACTGATTCATTAGAAAGAATCACACTTTCCAATACCACATATAGCCATTTATGATGAACCAATTCACTAGAATGAACCAATTCATTAGAATGAATCATACTTTCTAATGCTACATACGAGAGAGAGCCATTTAGGATGAACTGATTCACTAGGATGAACCAATTCATTAGAATGAATCATACTTTCTAATGCTACATATGAGAAAGGGCCATTTAGGATGAACTGATTCACAAGGATGAACCAATGCATTAGAATGAATCATACTTTCTAATGCTACATATGAGAGAGGGCTATTTAGGAGGAACCGATTCACTACAATGAATCACACTTTCCAATATAACATATGAGACAGGTCCATTGAGGACGAACTGATTCACTAGGATGAACCAATTCATTAGAATGAATCAAAGTACTTTCTAATGCTACATATGATAGAGGGCCATTTAGGATGAACAGATTCATTAGAATGAATTACACTTTCCAATACAACATATGAAACATGGCCATTTAGGATGAACCAATTCACTAGAATGAACCAATTCATTAGAATGAATCATACTTTCTAATGCTACATATGAGAGAGAGCTATTTAGGATGAACTGATTCACTAGGATGAATCAATTCATTAGAAAGGATCATACTTTCTAATGCTACATATAGTATGAGAGAGGGCCATGTAGGAGGAATCGATTCACTACAACGAATCACACTTTCTAATACAACATATGAGACCATTAAGCACGATCTGATTCACTAGAATGAATCAGAATTACCAATGCGACATGAAGACTATTTAGGCAAGTGTGTTAGACTATTCCTTCAGTGTTTGCTCATGCTACACCACTACCTGCCAGAAAAAGCAGCGAACAAAGTGTGAACACAATAAAAACTCGAAACTTGTGTTAGGAAAAGGTGCAATGCACCTGTGGAGAATTATATAACTTTGTCCTCATTTTCCATTTGACTCCATTCTTGCTCCTTTTATCTCTCCTTCAGTCGGTCTGCGTCTTCCCTTTCCTCCGTCATGCTTATGTAGATCCTGTTCACATTTCTCTATCATCTCTTTCTCTCTTCCATCAACATTAGTTGTCGTAATACTCTAATACTGCTCCTAATGACAGTCAATACTTATAGCATTATGAGGGGAATGGACATGCGGATGGGAGAGGTGGATATATTCCCATGCGTCTCTCATTCTGCGTCTCTCTCTGTCTCTCTGTAGAGAATGCAATCATGATCGGTTAGCACCCAGCTCTGCACACTTGCAGAAGGAGCCAAGCAGAAAATTGTTTTGGACATTGTGATGAGAAAGAGACTTTTTTTTACATTTACATTTTTAATGCAAGAAAGACATTGTCTAAGTTTTGCATTTGATTATACAATGTTCATAAAACACGCATCTGGCTCTCTCATTACGCCGGCCGTATTGCCCCATCCTACCGCCTGCGTCTTTAATCAGGGCGTTTGGAAGCAGAGCAGTCACAGCGACTCCGCCAGACATCTCAACCTCGTCTGTGGGGCCCTAACGTATGGCTGCAAGCCGGGCTCTGGCATACACAAACAACCCAAGGCCTCTTTTTCAGTTCGGTCACTTTATGGGACTTTGGTGTGGGAGAATGAGCTGCATGGGAGACAATCAGAGCAGAACAGAGACGTGTTATCTACACATGCACAGACAGACACACATGAACGGCCACCTTATATATGTCAGCGATATCGTCAGACGCTCACGTCTCTGGCTGACTGCGGGAAGCGGTTCTGCGTCGAGCTTCGGTCTCTCGGCGGACGCGCTGAGAGGAACCATGCCGACATTGACGTTAATTAACCTCGCAGGGCCTCGCGACAAATTAAAACACTAATTAATAAAGTAAACAATGCAGGGACACATAGGGAGATTTAGCTGAGTCCACTAGTGGATCTCTACACTCACTTAAGTAACGTAACCTACACTGTTTTAAAGCGGCGATGAAATGGAAGTAGCGACAGATCTTTTCTTCCGTATTTCAACATACTTGAGCGAAATGGATTATTGAAGAAAAAAAAGGTTGGGGAATTTGGTTCTGGTCATTAGTTGTTAGCTGGCTGGTAAGAAAGGGTGGAGTTTAAGTGGACGTAAATGATTGGAGAAGTCACCAGAAGATTTAGAGACATTTTGAACAAAACAAACAAACAAGCAAAAAACATATAAAAGAATACTTTATTGATAATGAGATCTATATGGGGTGAACTTTCATTTCATGTCAACTTTAAAGGTCACCATAAAAGTATAAGTGTGATCTCCCTTCTGGATCTAACTGGTCTCCCAGTGGGGTCAAGCTGGTGTTACCTGATTTTGCCAGTCAGCAGCTAGTTTTCCAGTTTGTAATGCTGACAAGTGCCCAGAATCTTTCCAAAACCTCAAACTGACCAGACCAGACCAGCAGCTGCTTAGACTGGTTTAATCTTTTTTTTTCTTTACAGTTTGTGTGCTCGGAATCAGCCTTTAAACTTTTTTGAACAGACATTTGGTTTATTATTCTAGATTTTTGTTTTTTTGCTTTACGAACATGTCTAAACTAAATTTACCGGGCCATGGTGCTTGTGTGGAAGATGTAGGTTTGATTCTGGGTCACGCCATACCCTATCCACTCCATCCTATTCCATTCCTATCTCCCGCCCTCATTTTTTCTTGTCCAAAAAGTCTCTAAAAATAACATAAGGCACTCCTTCTCTGTTCATTTTTTGCTTTCTAGTTTCTTGCTATACAAACATGTCTGAATTGAATATACTGAGTTGTGGTGCTCAGTATATTCAAAAACATTAGAAGAGTTAAAGCACACTTTTTCTTTTCATTTTTGTTTGCTGGAGCACAGAATATGTAACACTCCTCTTCACCTCCTCAGGTTCTCTCAGCCTTCATTTCCCTTTCTCTTTCATCCCATCTGTCCTCTCCTCCATCTGCTTTCCCTTCTCGTTTCCTCTCCGTCTGCTTTTTGTCCTCTGTACGTTTCCTATCATACAGAGGGTGCGAAGCAGCCATCGTAGGAACCTGATCAGCACTATCAGCTCCTCTTTTCAGAGGCACACCTTGAAAAACGCACACGACTCAGTGCTTTATTTCCTTCCCTCCTCTCTTTTCCTCACCTTACAAAAAAGACGCGTGCTGTAGGAAAGGTCATAATTAGCACACGAGCTAGCAGTAGAAACACTCTTAAAACACACGCACACATAGCAGACTTCCAGCTCTTAGGGTTTGCAAAAGTATCTTCCTAGTTCACAGTTTATGTGATTTGAACCTGAATCCTCATGTTTTGTCTCCCTCAGCATGGAGAGTGATTTTCGAACACAGTACAGCTGAGCTAATCTCTCGGTTTCCCTTTCTTCAGGCGTTTTCTGCTCTCTCCCTCTTGACTCATTGTGAGCTTCTTGTTTCTCCTTTACGCGGGCTGGAGATATTTTGTGCTTACTGACTCACTCCCTTTCATGAAGATCTGAAAGGCAGCGTTTCTGTGCCGCGGTCTCCCACATTGAACACAGCCCCTCTCATTGTGAACAATTTCCCAGACTTGCCCAGACTCACATCCATCTGTGCCCTGACTCCACAGTTCCACGCTTAATATCTCGCCAGCTGTTTTGATGCCGTGCGCCCCGCTCTCTAAAGAGCTCCATTTTACATAAACAGTGGATGAATGAAGTCATTAACTATGCTAAGCTAATGGAGGAGAACTCATCTGTCCTCTCATGCGTTAATAGCCCGAACGTCTTTACAAGAGGGCCAGAGTCTCTCTCAGGACCCATACGGCTTAATGAACTATAACCCCCTGCGCCTCAGAAAACACAAAGCTCTTTGGATTAGTGTGCATCTCAGCAGCAATGGAAATTTGCTGGTTTTGTGTTCAACCCAAGGTTTTCATATGCCTCCCAGGAAGCGCACGTACGTCGCCCGGCACTGCGATGAAAGGGTACATCATCTGGAAAGTATGGTGTTCTACTTTATAAAACAAATCGTTTCGGTCCTGGATGCTGATCGGTCGATGTGGCTTTCCAGCCGTGCTAAAACACACAACGTAATAGTGTTACAAAACTAAACGGCTAGTTAATGTGCATATCGCTGCGCCGCACCCACAGAAGCCCATAGACTGCTAATTTTAGATTAAGGACTATATCTTCAAGGATGCCACTTGATAAATTTGCTCAATACATTGAATGATATAGAAACCGTAGATATGAAAAAGTAGATAATGTAGATGAGAGGACCATTTTGAGTGGAAGTCAATGGAGAAGATGCCCTGCATTAACTGCTGCTTTCATGTGTAAAATATAAAATAAATGTACGGGTTTAATCTTCTATGCCTATGTCTCATTTAAATCTCAGTTAATTTATGATCTCATTTAGAACAAACTTACTTGATCAATTATAACATAAAGTGAAAGAAACTACTAAGCAAATGATAGCTGATGTATACTGTTATGAAATAACAAAGACATGATTTGAATAAATTAATATATTATTATATACTATTATATTCTTGGCAGTGTTATTTTAGTATTATTTATATGCTATTTAATAACATTTTGAATTACGTTTTTTAAGTTTTGGTCATTTATTTATTAGTCATTTATGTATTTTTTTTAAGGTTTTATGATTAGGTTTTTCATCTAATATTCTTGTTGTTTTATTTCAGCTTTATTTGAATGAATAAAAATAAATAAATAAACCTCACAACACACAGTGTCAGTCAAATTAGTCAAACAGTTGACTATAAAAAGATAGTGTTGACTCTATTCTGTCTGGCCTGTGGTCTAATACCTGCTGGGTAATGGAGGCCAGAGAGAAGAGATGCTGCTCTAAACGTTCTCATCCTCATTGTATCTGTGTTGTGAGTCTATAAAGAAGCTGTCGCTCTTCATTAGTGTTCGTTTGGGCTGTAGAAGACCTTCTCTGTCCCTGTCTCTATCATGTCCCGTCTCTCTCTCTTCCTGGCTGAAACAGGAATAAGGGATTCCGTAGCCACATAGCTCCTCTGTCTCTCTCTCTCTCTTTGTCCTACCACAGAGAAAATTAAAACAAAAAAGAGATTGAAGACTACAATGAAGCATCTCACAATAAACACCTTCATCTTTGATCCTATAGCACGGACAAAAACAAACCACATAACGATACAGCATTACCTTCAGCAGTGAGTGTGTCAGCATCACCCTAAATGAATTTTAAGAGTCTTCTCATTCATATGAACTATTTTCTATCAGCGCAAAGGAGATTTATAGCTTAAAGTCATTGTTAACGGAGAGGGGTAGAGACGGATGATATGAAAGGCCTGAAAGTAGACAGCAGGCAAGAGGAATTTGCTCTTTGTCAGACACACTTAAAGGGATTTGGAATCTGGAATGATGAGACATTCCCATCTCAACCAACGACTGCTTTAAGACACTTAACACACACAAATACGCTCAAGCAAATCTCTGATCCATGGCATGTGCATTCAAGCTGCGCGTGTATTCAAAATATTTCATATACTTGCTGCATGATGGCTAGAATGAAGCTGATATGAATTCAAATGAAAATTCATAAAGCAGCTTTATGCTCCTTAGAGAGGCTCTTAGTGAGAAGAGATGTGTAGCTGAGTGCATTTATTGTATTATGACAAATCATGTTGTGAAATTTAATATTTATTCTTTTTATTATTCAGATATAATAATCTACTTCCCATACATGCACAAAGAAAAATGTGCACACAAATGTTTCTTGTTTTTACACCATAATAACCCTAATATATTATTATGTAACATATGAATAATATATATATTATTATTATTATTATTATTTATTCATTTAGCAGACACTTTTATCCAAAGTGACTTACAAACCGGTTTGGAGATATTTAGCATTACATCATTTGCTCACCAATGGATCCTCTGCAGTGAATGGGTGCCGTCAGAAAGATGGTCTAAACAACTGATAAAAACATCACAATAAACCTTTGGCAGGTTAGACACAATACTGAATTAAACATGGATGCAAATAAGGTTATAATGGATATACTTACAGTCTTTACAATAAAGCTCGTAGACCATGTAATTTTCACAACTCATAACTTTAAACTGTACACTTCATTAAATGCACAGTACTTCTATCCTTCACAGCCTTGTTTTTATTCCTAACAAAAATAAATACAGCACTACCCTGACTAAGGTTTAAGGTTTACTCTGACATCAAAATCCACCAACATATTTATGACTGTTTGGAACTGTTTTCACTTGTAAACAGTGATTAATCTGTGCATATTTCTCTACTGTTTCAGACAAGATGACTTTTTTAATGAAGAAAGCAATATCATGGCTAGAGGACTCTTTAATTTAGATGGAAGCAACAGTTTGAATAAAATACCTTAATGATGAATTTGTTTATTACAAACATGCAACTTTTCACTGCACAAGACTTTAATTGATGGACTGGAGATGCCTCAGTTATTGTGATGTTTTTATCAGCAGTTTAAACTCTCATTCTGATGGCACTGCAGAGGATCCACTGGTGAGCAAGTGATGTAATGCTACATTTCTCCAAATGTTTCGAAGAAGAAACAAATTCATCTGCATCTTGTATGGCTTGAGGGTGAGTTAATTTTCAGCAAATTTAAATTTTTGGGTCAACAATCTTCAAGTCAAGCATAGCACATCCATATACCTGGAGGAGGGAGACAGCTGACTGGGAGAAAAAATATAATGCACAATCTAAGTAACAAAGTTTGATTTCAATAATAAGCAACATAGTTAGTTACTTTTTATGATACAGTAATGTTACTGTTGAAAGCAATATTACACAATACTACATGCTACAAAACACAAATGCATGCAAAGAAACAGGCAATGACTCTAGCAAATGATGCACTCTCCCAAGCGTATCGTGTATGGATCTTTGTGACAGTATGTGGTGATTCAGTGGCCTTTGGTAGAAATTGGTTGTGCTCTCTCACTCTTTCTATCTCTCTTTCTCTTGACGAGGATGGCTGGGGAATAATCCCATTAGGGCGATACTATGGGCTGCTGAGCATCCTTTTTCTCCTGCAATTACAAACCGCCAGAGACACGCGAGAGCCCATTGCTTTCACAGCTTGTCCCATCCATCATCTGTTTAGTTCTTCAGCGAGGCCCACCGCTTCCAGCTTTGTTTGGGTTAGCACGGCCCTTCTCACTGCGCCATAAGCGAGAATGAGTCTACCTTTATACAATCTATTTGCCATACACGAGTGATTATGTATGCCGAGAAAATGAGGAGACGGATTGGGATTTTAAAGCACACTGAGCTGTTAACACACAAATTGAACTTCAAGTTGAAGTGCATAATTTTTAAATACTTTCTTCTATCCGTTTTGATACGCAGACACCAGTAAAAGTAAGCTGTTCATAAGCTGATTTCCCTGAAACGTGTAAACACTCTGACTTGACTGCCGCTTTCAAAACTTTTAAATTCTATTTCAGCATCACCAGCCTGACACAGCAACACTGTTTCAACCAATGGTGTGAATTGGAGGCAGGGCTATGGGTTTGGTCAACCAATGACAAATAGAAACAGTAATTGAGAAACTTGTTTAACAGCAATTATTTTTGCAACTAGTTAACGCAAGTAGTTAGTAGTTATTGTTGTGAATATGTGATTGGGAATATTAAAGATTAAGTTTGATGTAAAAATTACTAAGAAAAGTAAGATACCATGAAAATGCCATTCGTATAACATGTCATTCATTTCATAAGATTACTTAAATTAGGTAACTGTAATAGTTAAATTACAATTACCTAATTATCTACTAAGTCAAACTTAAACTTATTCAAAAATGTTTTGTAAATAAATAAAGCTGACAGAAAATGAAACAAACATTAGATGAAAAACTTGAAATAACAATGAAACAATGAAAATAGCAATGAACTAAAATAAGTTTAAGCTGAAATACTAAAATGATTTAAATAAAAAAAGTAATTAAAATTAAAAAAAAATTATTAGAAATACAAAAAATAATAAAAATGTGTGAAACAGTGAAAATAAATAAACAAACAAATAAATATAAATGAGTTAAATATAACTAAAAGCTAAAAATTAAATAACAAAATAAAAATAAATTTAAAATAATACAGTATAAAATAATACAATACATAAAATAGTCTAGAAATCATTCTTAAAAAACAGGTGAAAAAAAAACATGAAAAACTAAATTATGACTGTTTGGTGAAAATAAAACTATAAATAGAAAAAAAAATTATCATCGGTTAGTGTACATTTAGATATTTATATTTAGTTACTTTTTTATCAACATCCTTAATCATATTTGAATATAAAGTACATCAACTACTGATCTGCTAAGCATTTTTGTTAATTACTTATTAATTAAAGCACTTTTAAAGTCTTTCCGGACCATAATATACCTTTGCATAATTGCAAGATGCTAAAATTAAACCAAAGCTAAAACTCTCTGCAATTACCAGGTCCTACTTTCCACTCAGTGCACAATGTAAGTCCAGATCAAATTGGCATGACATAATTCGACAGAAATGTTTTCGTTAACGAACACTCTTAAGCACTCACGCACACATACAAACACATCGGCGGTGCGCGAGCGTGTGTGTGAGAGCTGGGTGACATTGAGAGGTGCAAGACTGCAGTGCTGATGAGATGAGACGTGATATGCCCTCACCAGCGGTGGCACTTTAATTAAAACCCCCAGCCACAGCTACACCACATCGTTACAGAGAGAAGAGATAGAGACAACAATAATGCTCGGAAGAAATGGTGAGAGGCACCGTATTCCCTCTCTCTAATCAGGCAGACGAGGACGAGGTCATTGTGTTCACAGTCCACGAGTTTGAGCACGCCTTTCACTTCCTGTTCTCATAGAGACGGCAGGTAATGAACGCCTGGTGGCATGGCTTGTTAGGCTGGCGAGGATGCCGATGGTTGACGACACCTTGTCTTCGGTTATGTATCATTATTAAAAGAAGAGTTTGGAGCTGTGGCCTAGTGGTTGACCAATGTGTTCCAGCTGTGGTGCTCACGTGGGAAACGGGGGTTCGAGTCTCGTGTAAGTCGTTTAAGGGCTCGAACAGACAAAAAGTTTGACTGCAACTGTGTCATTACATCCTGTTTGGTGATACCATTGGTAACGTCCTTGCTTGGAAACCAGCACACGTGTCCCGCAGGAGCCGGGGGGGACTCAGTGGACCGCCGCACCCCATGTGTCTGTCATGTATTTTTGGGGAGAAATTCAAATTCAATCACGCCAACAATGTCCGTCAATTTCTCCCGGTCCCCTTGCTAAATCCCACCACATCCTAAAAACCCACATTCCGGAGGAAAAAAAGGAAGTTGACAGGAGTAGAGGGAGCGTTGAAGGGAACGAGAATAACTCCCACTCAGTTAAAGTCTGGATGAGTAAAAACTCCCTTCAGATTACAGGAATAAGGAAAGCTCCCTATTTGTTTATGAACCTCCATAAAATGACACATAGTTAATGCTGTTTCGTCTTGAAAGCTCCCGAGTGACTCCATCTCAGCTTGAAATATTACAACTGTTTATATTTACTGCGTATCACAAGATTTGATATGTGTAGACAATATTTAAATATTTTAATGTCTCTGTAGGTTTCGCATGCATATTCAACTGCACAAAATGACTGGGATGAAAAAAGTGTAAGACAAGAAAAGCATAAAATGCTTCAGCTTAAATGGTACCACTGTACAATACAGTTAAATGTGTTAACCCAATGTTTTACAGTACATGCACTGACAATGTACAATACTACAATAATAAGTATTTATAAATCTTGGTAAATGTTGCAATTTATGTAAATAAAAACAAAAAACAAAACTTGAATATGTTAATGCATTACAAATGTGATTAACAAAATATACTAAGATAAAATACTTCAACTTAAATGTACTGTCAATTTTTAAGTTTTTTATCTAATATTTTATTTTGCATAAGCTTTATTTCAATTAATGAAAATAATTTTTAACAGTATTAGTTTACAATAACACTGTTGCCCACGCAAGTATCTAACGGAGCCCTCCTGTTCGAACAGCAAAACATGAATAAACCAATATTATTAAATGTGGCAATACTTAATAAGTCTACATTTATTAGCATAAGTAAATATAGTAAACAACTATTTTATACATTGCAAATTTTACATTTGTTTTTTAAATATATGCTAATTCTCATTGGTAATTACTTTTTGTTCATAATAAATTAATGCTAATTTATAAAACTTGAAATGTTAAAAAGGTATTTGTAGAAATTAACACTGATCTAGAATAATAAATGTTGTGATTCCTTATGCATTACCTAAATTAACCCTAGCCTATTGTGAAGTGTTACCATAATTGCTGTAGAAATAAGTGTTTGTTATTTCACAATACCTAATTCAATAACTAATGTCATTTATAGAAGCTGATCATAAATAGTCATGTAGCCTATAATCCTGGGTATTTGGTTTGATTTTCCAGCACCTGTTAGATCATCTCCCTGTCTTCCTGAACCTCTGCATCAATTATTCAGTCTGACAGCACCAAAGGCACATGCAACAACATCTAACCCTTTTTTTTTTTTCCTATGATCCCTTGAATTCTAATCCAATTTTGTTTACGGTTTAGGAAAACCAGAGAGCAAACACACTTCCATCTCCTAGATGACAGAAACTGGGAAAACATTGTAAACCAGAACAGACTAAAGCATGTCTGGCCTTTTCCTCCTTCAAACACAGCATGATGGGTTCTCGGAGATTGCTTGTCAGTCTTAAAGGACACACACTCTCTCTCACACACACACACACACACACACACTTTACAATCCGTGAGGCACTTAAACCCGCGGGTACACGAAGAGCTAGGGAGAATGAAGAAAACAGAAAGCAACAGAATGAAGAGATGATATGATAATGACATGGACTTGGCAAAGAATGAAAGAGGAAAAGAAAACGGGATCAATGCTTTAGCCCGGTGGGGTGTTGGTGGGAGGCCGTTTCATGAATGATAGAATGATGGGCGGTGGAGGGAGGAGGAAAGGCCAGAGTTCGTCTAAATTGTGGGGAGATTGGAGCAAGCAAAGAAAAACTGAGCGCAGAAGCCAAGCACGGCCAATGAGTGACGGGGTCTAATAAGACGTGTGATCTATCGATCGCCCGCAGAGAGGGAAAACAGCAAAGCCTGATGGGCTTCCTGCCGCCACAGACACAGAGCGGGATCACAATAACTTACAAAGCGCACACAGACACCGCACATGAAACTGTCACAAACACATCCATTTTCTGACAGTGCTCCGCTAACAAAGACAACCGAACAGAGCGGCCAATTTCGGCTAATGCAGAGAGCCAGAAAAAGAAGTCTTTTGTTAGAGGTGCTTTACTCTGACAAGAAAAGCCTTGAGCCAACTGACAGACCTCACACGAGCAGACGATAGTCTGGGATTGCATGGTGAAGATGGAAAGGCTTCATCTAAGCTTTATCTGTAAGCTAAGCTGTATATCTCATGTCTGCCCTTGTGCTGTAAAGGCATTCAGCATGAGAAATAGCAACACTACGCTGATGAAATAACAGTCTTGGTTAAACTGGTGCCCAACATAATGTCCTGTTAATTATTTAAGTTACTTTTATGATGGTTTTAACTGGTCATATAAGAGAGTTACACAGCCAACGCTTATCTCCAGAAAATGAACCAGTTTGTAAGACTGCTAATCTAAGACCATACAAAATTACAAATATGCACACACTATAAAAGTTTGTTTAACTGTAAAATTTTGTAAAAACTGTTAACAGAATAACAGTAAGTTCCTGTACGGGGAAAAATTGTAAAATATCTAACCAGACATTTAATGTAATTTTACAGTGTTTACAGTTTTTCTGTATTTTTTACAAAATTATTCTGGCAACAACACTGCCAAAATTATTTTGTAAAAGCTACACAGCAAATAACTATATTATACATGCTATATTTATGTTATATGTAAGTGTTTATAGGAATTTTGTAATGTGTTTCTTAAATTTGTTTATACATAAAATATCTATAACAAATTAAGACCATTCGAATATAAATACTAGTTAATTATATAAATATTTTAATATTCATATAATAATGTATAATTTAATTATACATAAATAATAAATATATACTGTACATACAGAACGCCACTTAAGTTACTTAAGTTTCAGCTAGTACATTTTCAACCTTAA
This sequence comes from Tor tambroides, assembly GCA_021397915.2. Lineage (NCBI taxonomy): Eukaryota > Metazoa > Chordata > Actinopteri > Cypriniformes > Cyprinidae > Tor > Tor tambroides. The sequence goes on along the minus strand of JAFVLL020004176.1, from coordinate 6,504 downwards.
GTTAGCCACAACGCAAGTATACGATACCATGTGAACATGGCACCTCCCACAGAGACATGCACATTCACATTCATACATAAACATTTACTATAAGCAAACAATGTGAGTCAAATGTCACGATAATAACAGTTTAACTCCCGTTAATGCCCTTGGCACTGCCATTGTATTTCTTTATACATCATCATCTGAGTCTCGGACAACAGATATAAAGTAAGAACATCCCACATCTGACTCAGTGTAACAGATATCCAAGTAAAAATCAGAGCACATATTACAAGACTACAGTATTTCCCTGTGGGCCAGACAGGTTAATGGCTTTCTTTAAGGAAGAGGATTCTTAGAGCACATATTGTGTGCACACACACCCAACGCACCTCCAAAATGCAGATTTTCCACTTGCACCTCATTAAGCGCTTCTCATTTTGAGTAAAGAGCATTTTTCATAGCAAACACTCTGTCGCTCATGGCTACACCGTCTGAGAGGGAACAAACACTCCAAGATGATTGCGCACACTTGCATGGCCAACACCCTACGAGTGCTCTAGAACAGACCTGGCGTGCCGCGCTCCACCGCGAGGTGCTGGGGCTGCAGGCAGGACTGACCCCGTGGCCCCCCTGCTATGGCGGGAGCCACTCAACAGCCCTTTAGAGCCAACGTGCACCTGCGGCTACTTACTGTTTAATCTCTGTAAAATACCCAGGAGCTTTACAACACTGCTGAGCGAGGGAGAAACTGTGTGTGTGTGTGTGTGTGTGTGTGTGAGATTCCTGTAGACAGTCAGTCTATGTTGGTCAGCTCTCTGATTGATTAAGGCTGGGATGTCTAAACCTAGTTTCATGTCTAAAGAGATTGATGTTGGCTGCCCTTGATGGGCTATGATCGAGAGCACACCTCTAACAGATGTGGGGCAATTAGCCCATAAGAACCCGGCGGAAGAGGAGGAGGGACGGGAAAATCGATGAATGAATGACAGTCGGACTGCGCGTGAACAAAATATTTGTTCGTTTAGCTTTTAAGGCCGGGCGTAAACACGCTCGCAAATGCGCACCGATGGGAAAGTGTAATGTAATGTAATGCTGAATGATAGATAACATGCAGTCTTTGAGAAAGGGATGGCACTTGTCCCAATGCCAGCGATAACTGCTTCGTTTATGGCTCCATGGCTGCCTAATGAATTATTGAGGGAGTGCTTGGTATTCAGCAAAAGGAGCTGGCAAGGGAATCAGTGTCAACTCTCTCTCTCTCTATTTGTCTTTCGCTCTCTTGTTTTATAACACACAGCTCACTAACTCCCCCCCTCCATTTAATATTCAAATTAGAGTGATTTGCATTGACGCTGTAATCTGTTAGTGCCAAAAATGCCATTAATAAGTCCTGATGGCCGACGGGCTAGAAAACAGCCGCCACCCCCCATTTCGCTCCGGTCTGGACGTGAAAATCGCATCACTCTCTCCTCCTTTCCTCCGTGTGATGGATGGATGGACGAGCTGAGCCGATGTCAGCCTGCTTCTCTGACACCTGTCATACCACACCACATGTGCTGCAGCTAATGGTGTGCTTCCGTACGGAAAAGTCCACAGTGGGATAACAAGCAGGCCTGAGAGGACAAGTCGCTGTCTTTCTCTATATCTCGCTGTAATCGCCGTCTCTCTCCCGGGTGAGACAAGGGCAGGGATGGGTTTCTACAGCAGACACGCAGATGAAGTCATTTAGATGGGATCGCTGTCATGTATGTGAGAGAGGGGACGCAGGCAGCTGGAAGTGTCGGACTCGAAATGCAGGTCACCGGTTTGTGGCATTGCACTGTAAATGGCATTTTTGTGTCCTTAAAAGTCACAGCGGGAAGGACATGGTACTCTTAGGGTTGTTCCAAATGAAAGTGAGCTGAATCACTTTGAAAGGCCGCTAATGTAATGCACAAACAGGAAGAAGTTTCGCTGTTTTTTTAAATTTCATTTTTACTTTTTCAACAAAAATGTGCCAAAAATAAAATTTTAATAATCTTTCAGATTTCTTCGCCCATTATAGATAGATAGATAGATAGATAGATAGATAGGACTGATGTCTGAAAAAAATCACCTTGCCTCAGGGCCTCCGTAGATAGGAGGCTGCTGGGAAATCACTGCAACATTGGTCAAGACACGACGGAAAAATAAAATAGTCAGGGGATGCAAAGACAGAGGGATGAGTTAGTAGCTGTGCAGCCAAAAAAACATGCCAAATCAGATGATAAATCACACACTATTTTGGTGGCAGGATTTATGTACTGTCAACATTACCTAAGCTATTAGTGGCCGCAATTATTCTGTGTTTTTAGGAGAGGGAGAGATACACAGAAATGCACTATAGCGAGAGAGAAACTGACACAGCAGGACCATCACTCCCTGTAGGTTTAAATGCATGCACCTTGCTTTTTAAGTGCCAATAAATTATACATGAGGACTGCGAGGATAATAATTATTAACATTCCCAGTGCAGGGGAAAAAAGTAAATGCAACAGAGGAAAAATAGCCACACATATTTAAAATGCTCAGATAATGGTATAAACACAATTAGTAAGCAATTAAAAAACTAATCAGTGTTACAATCAATATTGACATAGTACTGTGTGTGTGTGTGTGTGTGTGTGTGTGTGTATATTAATACATTTGAAAATAAATGTTCTTTTGAACTTTCTACTCAAAGAATTATTTTTAAAAATGTATCACAGTTTCCACAAAAATATTAAGCAGCACAACTATTTTCAATATTGATAATAATAGGAAATGTTTCTTGAGCAGCAAATCATCATATTAGAATTATTTCTGAATGATCATATGACACTGAAGACTGGAACAATGATGCTGAAAATTCAGCTTTGAAAAAAACATGAAAGAAATTTAGTTTTAAATTATATAAAAAAACACAGTAAACAGTTGCAATAATATTTCACAATATTACTTTTTTACTGTATCTCTGATCAAATAAATGCAGCCAGGTTTAACATTTCAAATGACATCAGTTTTTAGATTCTAAATGAATAGTATTTATTTATTTATTTATTTATCAATTGCTGATTTAGTCTCAGCCTCAGACAGCACACTGCCTAATGAATACTGCACACGAAAATAGCTAGCACTCACAGAAATCACCAGTTCCAATCTGATTGACATTGGCAGTATTTTTATCAGTCTGCCTGGAAACAAAATTGTGTTAAGAAGGTACTGGGTTGATACAATGAGTACTTTTGAAGAAGAACTAATCAAGCCAAACTGTAAAAAAACCCATTCACAAGAGAAAGAGAGAGAGAAGTCTCTACCTCACCTGCCTAATTGTGATTAATACAGATTACTGAGCCACACATGGGACATTTGCATTCACTGCACATATCAGAAGGGAAGAAATCGGAGAACGAGTGCAGGAGATGCGGACGTATCCGTGACCTCCACTCTAAGCAAGGTCATGTAAATGAAGGCTTTAACTGACAGAGAGATGCAGACTCTGGCCTGAGGGGAATGTTTGATGTGGCTTGTGTCATTCAGTGGAGACGCAGCACTGTGAAGCTCACACGATTATTCCCCTCGGATGGGCTGCATCTCAAGGTCACGGTTTTCAAATGCTGCTAAAAAATGGAATGTGTTCAAAGTTCGATTCGAGTCAACACAGACATGCTTCTTCCTCACAGCGCTCTGGGACTCAAATACACACAGAAGTACAAACGCTTTAGAGGTAAAACTGTCTCAGTCATTGAAATATGTTCTGTGCTTTATATGCTTTGGTGTGCTGGTTTTCAATGAAGGCTCACCTGCACTCTCACCCTACGAATGAGCACAAAACAAAACGACGAAGATAGTGGTGATCTTCCTCTATTTTGTTGTGTGTGTTCTCTTTTCAGACAGAGAAAATCTCTCTTTCCAATGAGATGGACCAGATGGAATCAATATGTGCCATGTCCATTGCCTGCCATCAATCTTCCTCCTTTTCTCTCAAGAAAGAAAGAGAGACAGACAAAAAAGGAACCAGAGAAAGAGAGAGACCAACCTACCATGGAGGACCTACATGAGTCCTGTCATTTAACTTTAATTGATTCAAATTATGATACTAATAAAATTAGTTGACCTTGCTTTAAAAAAAAAAAAACACTTAACACTGGAACATTAATTCACCCCATATTCTCTAAAATGCTGATGAAGAAGAAAAAAGCATACTAAGTTACACCAGCTATAGTAAAATGGCATAAAATGGTAATATGTTTAGACTAGAAGTAAATCGGATGACAACACATACCAATGATTTCATCACATCTTAGGCTGTTGAAACTGAATAATAAAGTAAAATGTGTTGCTATCTAGTCTTAAAAACCCAGCATACCATAGCAGGATACAAATCCACTGTGACTGATAAAAAGCCGGAAACCACAAATACAAATTAGAAAATAATGGCGGCCACAAGAAAAACACATTTGTACAAATAAAAATGAGACCAAACTGCATTTCCTGACTGAATGCATAAAGTATGAAGAAATTCATAAATGCTAATCAATAAAATTTCACAGATACACCTTCAAATCTGACAGTATGCAAAACCGCCGATCTGTCTGATCCCCAAAGGATGGAAAATTATTCAATTTTTATTATATTAGAGCAACACAAGTGCGAGAAATATAGAAAGAAAAAGGAAAGAGAAAAGAAACAAGAAGAGGAAAAAATGGGTAGAGAAGGTCTTAAATCAGCCTAAGGTGGTTTTGCGCCACAATCCTTCAAGAACTAGCACAACAGACCAGCCTAACTAGCTTGGATACCTGTTTGTTTTTTTCAGCATGTCGTGTTACCCTCATTCATGTTTTGAATCATTTTAGCTTGTATTCACTCGCTAATAATTCACCTCCAACTGCTCTTTATTATAACAATAGTCTGCTACTGATACGGTCATGAAAATGTACTATTATTTGCTGTAATAATAGAGAAGAATGAAACTGGAACCAAAAGGAAAAACAGAAAGAGAGAGTCTAGTGACATTCACGAGACAGATATATGTGGTTTAAACTTCAGACTCATGCATTTAACTGCAGGTTTGTAGAAGAGCTTGTTTTTCCTCTGCTATCTGCACAGATAAGAAGCGATGTGAGCTTGCCCTGGGAGGATAGCATGTTTCAGATGTCTACTCCTGCCCATATCTACTTTTTACAGCCACAGAGTTGCTGGGCTCAGCCTGTTACGAGGCTTGCCGTTATTCTTCCTGTCTGGCTGAAAAATAAAGGTCAATTTCTTGCTAAGCCACTGGTCCGGCCAAAAACCTTGAGTGATCGATTTGACTCATTGGCCCATGGAGCTTGCTCTTTAAAACGAGGGGGGCATGTAGCAGTCCTATTTCCACGTCTCGTTCAACAGAGATGCCCAACACGAGATATTCATACAGCTTTTCCCATGAACAGTTTTGAGAGTCTGCGTTGGTACAGGAAGGGCCTTCAGAGCTATTAGCTATTAGCTATTAACTATTAGTGACTGCATTTACAAAATTCTACGTAGTGTGCACCAAACTAATTTTTAAGGATGTGTTTAAATGCAACAGGGATGTATGTCTACATGCATAGTGCAAGAACACCACAGGTAAAAAGGCAAGAGTCTTGACTCAGATAGAAAACAGCCAACAACAAAAAGCCCTAAATAAATCCAAAGGCTTTATATTAATAAGGCCAAAATATTGCAACTCACACCTGCCCCGTTTATTAACTCTATAAATTGGATCACTTTATGAGCAAAGCCCAAACAACATGCCTAAAGACACTTATAATGTGAGGACTTGGCAACACCTTAACAGATCGGTCTGTGAAAAAAACATTCCAAGCATATACAAAAAAACAATGCCTCTGTCAACGGTGGTTCATAGTTCATAGCACTGCTGAACATAATGAATCTCTGGTTACTGTAATATTACTTAGGTCAGAAATAATGGATACCAAACATGTGAGACACCAGAACATTGCTATGATTACCACAGTGTCAGTCATTGCAATTTTGGGAGTGAATTCTGTTGCACATGAAACGATAATTTAGGAGATTCACTAATGCAGTTGTCACTAACTTATGCACACGACCAATGAGGCCTACTGTCTCAAAAGCTAATTTACATCATCCACCATTTCTCATGTGAGAAAACACTGAGAGTGTATTGAAAGATCTAGATGGCAGGGAACGACACCGCGCACACCCCTGTCCTCAGAAAAATACCTCAGATTACCTTGAGGACGTGAGATATGACCGTAGCCTACCGAAAGAGCTGCTAGACAGATCCACCTGTGTATTAGATGTTTATTCTATTATTTGAAGTGTTAGATCAATCTAGCAGTGCCCCTCCAGAGCAGTAGCACTTTCAGGGACGACAGACTCATTATTCACTGGACCGTTGTTGAGGGAGTGGAAAAACACTCAAAGGGAAGAGGAAAAATATGGGATGTAGTTGAAAGAACTGGGCCATTTCTGTTATTTCTATGGTTTGTAATTATGTAGGTCATTTTATACCCC
>JAFVLL020004175.1:10000-26486 GCA_021397915.2 Tor tambroides | reverse complement strand
ATTTAATAAATAAAATGCTTTTTTAAAAAAAAAAAAAAAAAAAAAAATGCAGTCATTGGTCAATCGACAATTTTTTTGTTCATTTCTAAAAACAGTAATATCTTGAAAGAAATTCATATTTACATGAGGAGGAACTTGTGTGACAAGCAGACAAGCAGCAGAGAGATTGAACAGTCTTGTCTAAAGACCCTAGAAAGAAAAAAAACCACTGGAATTGATGAATCATTTTAGCAGAGCTGCTACACTCTGTGCTCAGGGCTGGAATTGTATTTCTAAATACTCCCTCACTTCAAAGATTAAAATCAGAAAAAATGGATGTCATTTTTTGTACTTGTGTAGGAAAAGTCACAGTCTCATGAAAAACTAACTTTTCTTCAAATTGTGAATAAAATGACACAAACCTTGAGTAAAAGTCACAGCATTTCTAAACACTGAAGCTGTCAGTCAGTTCAGCACAAACTCACTGTGTGTGAAAACTCCTGTTTTAATCAATTCATCTGTCAAAACGGCATAATCCATCTTTATTTACATCGTGTTTCCGCTTTGTTTTGTTGTAATGAGAGGATTTGTGATTGTTAGCAACAGACAGACACATAGCTAACTTAATATAAAATTAATAGAATAACAATGTGTATAAAATGTAAGAGATCATGTAAGTTTTAATATGGAAATTTCACATTGTAGATTTGCTTTATATCTTTTGATACATTTAAGTGCTGCACTTGACAATCACATTTAAACATTTAAATCATTATGAATGAGTTTAATAGAAATATTATTAAACTGAAGAGCCAGACAGACTCATCTGAGCTTCTTCCTCCTCTGTTCCAGCTTTATATCTTAAACAAATGATCATTAGATTGAATACTAAACCAACATTAGTCATTCAATATGTTTCTAACACACATGCTGCATTATTTCATTGTAAAGTCTCTTCACCTGTATGGATCACATTTACACATTTATCACATTTATTTCTCCTCATAGACAGTAGTGAAGCTCTTCTGTGGATCCTCACCTGATGTTTACTGCTCCTCAAGACGACTTCAAATTATGATATACAGCATTTAACATGTTTTGGTGATTGATCTCTATTAGGTTTTTCTTGAGATTGAACTCTATCAGGAACTTTTGGTGATGGATCTCTATCAGAGACTTTTGGTGATGGATCTCTATCAGGGACTTCTGGTGATGGATCTCTATCAGGGACTTCTGGTGATGGATCTCTATCAGGGACTTCTGGTGATGGATCTCTATCTACACTGTAAAGTGGAACAGAAGAGAAGAAAATCAGAGTTCAGTGGAACAAAGTACAAATTAGTTACTATATTTCAATCTTTTTTTTTGAGTAAAAAGTTACATTAAAATTCTGTGATCAGATTAATTACTGACTATACCTGATTTTGAATACATATTTATAAAAAAGTGTTTGTGTTTTAAATATAATACATTTAGAACATGAATTCCATTCTGTTTGTGTCTCTATTGAGTCAATATAAAGAGAAACACATACTAACAAGAGTAGGCCACATATAATAAACCACAACGAACAAATACAAATGAGATTGTGCCTTAAAACAAAAACCTTTCAGTTAAATGTTCCACTAGTTAAAGCTGTTTGTCCTCTAGTTTAAACATGTTTGTATTGGTCTCAGTAAATAACTGAAATTATTGCACAGCTCCCTGGAATACTGGATTCTGATTGGTCAGTCGTGACAGTCTGAGGTGTGTTATTCATTAGGTGTGTTGTCATTAGCGATGCAGAATAACACACAGTCATTCGGGTATTTGAGTCCAGCGTTTCTTTCACTTCTCTCGTATCACACCGCCGCGCTCTCACTCGTTTCATTCAAACACAACTGCTATTAGCTTGTGCCTCAGTTACTGACTGTATTTACCCTCAAACCAAACCAGAGGAGATTCCTGCTAATAGTAGGCTTGCGGAGACATTGTTAAAAGTGTGTCTTGTTGTTAAAGTTGTTGCTAACTGATGAGAAGTGTTTAGCTGAATCTAAATTCACCCCCCTATACCCTCATTCACTATTCCCTACATTAGTCCACTAATACAGTTCAGCTGAAGGAGTGAATGGAAACGAGTGAATTTGGACACTGAGTGCACTGGAAGAACTGCTGCTTTTGTGTAGTTTGTGCTGCTGTTTAATAATCATTTGAAACTAGCAAACTAGCAGCTCCAGTATGAAATGATTTATCTTGAACTCTCTCATAGAAATTATGTATAAACCCTATTTAAACAATTCGATTTACAATTACTTTATATCTGTATTGTATTACGCCATGGATGAGCACATTGTAAAATGAATGGATGGATGATTCAGCTGTGGGCGCCATCTTCTGGCGAGACACGGGAATTCATTCGGTGTGTGACTCTCACAGTGCATTATTTGTATTCTCTAGCTGTTGGGCATACATCTTTATTTATGTGGTGAAAAGATGTGTAAATATCAGATAGCACACATACATCTGCAAGATTTCTGTTAAAGATGGCTTCATCTGGAAAGCATCTGCTGTGTACAAACAGTTTATATACATTCATACAGAGACTGTACATTATGTCTTAAATGTCCGTCTTGTCTGAACTTCCAGGTTCACAGCCGTTTGTTAGGAACTGTTTTTCTTTGCGGAAGCTTTGCGTTTAAAGAACTAAAAATATTTAAACTCAAATCAATAATTTGTGTCTAATTATTCCCTTGTGTGGCAAGAAAGCATATAATAAGTGTGATAATGCACATCCAGCCGGATGTTATCACAGAATAAGCCTCTTCAGGAGATACAAGTCCTGATCACCCTGTCGGGTTTATTCTGTGATAACAAGCAGCTGGATGTACATTATTCCTTACATAGTGTAAAGTAATGTGATTTGTTGCTTGTCAAAGTAAAAACACACAAGAGACAGAGACATTGATCATGTGATGCTGGACGACTGTAAGCTGAAGCTGGAATCTGCTCTGATTTTACCAGTGTTTTCCTACAATCTGACCAAATCCATTTCAGACTGTAATGATTCACTATTCCTGATGTCATTAATAAAGCAGGTGTTGCTGTATAAAGCTCTGACAGTGTGCTTTTGTTCTCTTTCCTCCTTTGTGTTAAACATTTTTATCAAGTTTCCATTTCATTCTGACACAAACCCTTTGAGATAAAGCTTGATGACTAAATATTTGAAAGTTAATGGCCTGGTTTCACAGACAGGGCTTAGACTAAGCCAGGATTAGGCCATAGTTCAATTAGGACATTTAAGTCATTTTTATAAACATGCTTAGAAAAAAACATGACTAGGGTGCATCTTGAGACAAAACAAAGGCACTGATACTCACATTTTAGTCTAGGATTAGGCTTAAGCCTTGTCTGTGAAACCAGGGGAATATTTGTCCACATATCAGAGGTAAATGAATCTCTTTAATATCACAGTGATGTTTACTCACCTCACTTTACAGTTTGAGTCTCGTAGCACATCAATGAGCTGCTGCTTTGAGTCTCCAATCATATTATCACTCAGATCAAGCTCTTTTAGAAACTGCAGTGCTTTTGTGTTTGTCAAAGACTGAGTTAAAGAAGAAACATCTGTAATGCCACAGTCATAAAGACTAGAAAGAGACAAACAGAGGAAGAGAGATCATCTCACAAACAAATCATTAAGGTGAAGAATTTTACACAAATATAATGTGAATCCATGAACCCACTCATCATGAGATATTGAGTATAAAGTGTTTTGGTTTAAACTGTTGAAGTGATTTTTCATCATTTTGATTCTTGTATGTGACTGTTACTGACCTCAATTTCTCCAGTTTACAGTGTGAATCCTTCAATACGTCACATAAGTGATTCACTCCTGTGTTTTTTATTTGATTCACACTGAGGTTCAGTTCTCTCAGGTGTGATGGGTTTGATTTCAGAGCTGAAGTCAGGATGAGACACTGTTTCTCTGTAATACTGCATCCACGCAGACTGAAGACAGAAAGAGAAAAGACAATGAATCAGATCCATGTTATGTTCATGTGTGAGTTAAATTAATCATGAGTAAACACATACAGCCATAAACTAAAACAAAAACAATACTAGGATTTGAGAATACCAGTTACATTTCAAGTCTGGAGAATCTTTAGTCAGACCAAAAAAAAAAAAAAAAAAAGTTTATGAATTGTAATGTAATTAAGATACAGGATCAACTATAGAACCACTTTAAAATAACATTAAAAATGTAAAATAAAGCAATAAGCTCCAAGAAGCCGTGGTTTACAGTGAATTTATAACAGCTAAGGGGCGTTGTTAGGCACAACGTGAAGCGGAGTTTATTGTGTATATTGCTTTTATAAAACGGTTATTCCATATATGTAGCAAGGTTTCACAAAATAAAACAGAGCAAATAAAATGTAATATTAATAAAAACAGTATTCTTCCACCAAACAATGTAGTTCCTCAGAAACAGTTGTGGTTGAAACTAAGTGGTTGCCAAGCAACACACAAATAAACAAAGGTGTAGGTTTATAGAGTAATTTACAACGGCTGCGAACGTGGCTTAACCAATCAGAATCAAGGACCAGAACTATCCATTTTATAAATGGAGTTTAAATGTAACAAATCAAGAAAATTCTGTTCATAAATCAAAATTTACTTCAAGCCAGTTTAAGAATGTAGTTTGCAGTCAACAAATACAACATTTTGTGATCATATTTTGTTCTTATTGTGATGCATGTCTGAGTGAAACAGCTTTCTGAAAAACAATGTAGGTTAGGAATTCATTTTTGATGAAAAGCTGGATAATTGTTGTTTGCTATTGCTGTGATCTCATGACTGACAGGTTTTCCCACCTTCACATCATCAGACGAGAGAAGAAATGTTTTTGGGTAACACTTTATAATACCTTTCATTAATAAATCATTAACAAACATTATATAATGCTTAACAGATCATTAGTTATTATATATTCACATATCTAGAAACGTGAAATAATGTGCTTATGTTTACTAATAAACTTATTAAACATTACAAATGATTTTAACAGATGTTATAGAGTGATTAAAAGCTTTTGTTAATGCACAACACTTCTGCTGCTGAGGTGTGATACGGGTAGGGTTAGGCTCAGGTTTGGTGGTATGGGTAGGTTTAAGGGTTGGTTAAGGGGTCAGCAGTGTACAGTGGTCAATTTGATTACTATAAGGGAACACGATTCAGTCTGTTTATATTGCATTGTTTTGATAAATGATCAATTAAGTATTTTATTAAATTTGTTTTTCCCCCTCCTGATGTATGATACAAAAAATATTCTGTTTAATGATTCACAATAGTATACTAATATAAGTGTTGAGGCAATAAAAACTTTTAATTGTTTATAAACATTTACAAATGATGAATAGTCTCAACTTTAGTTTGGGTACTGCAAAAACATGAACAAATGATTAATAAATGATTTGTAAATGTGTGAAAATAGGGTGAATTCCGGTCATTTGGGACATTTTTTGCCATTAAAATGACTGCTCATGAAGGCACTAATGTTTAGTAAATGTTTATAAACATTTACAATTGATGAATAGTTTCCACTTTAGATTGGGTAGTGCAAAAACATTAACAAATAATTAATAAATGATTTAAGATGTGCAAATAGTAGAAGTCTACACAACAAACAAAGACCAAATATATGACCTTTACAGACTGTGATTATGAGTTAATGAATATATTAACATAAATAGTTTGGGAAGTGCTTAAAATTAACAATTAAGCTACATTTTCACAACATTTGTAAATGTAAAAATGAGCATTAGCTAATGTGAGATCTAAAGTTTAATGACACTTGTAAGCTTTCAACAGCACATTAAGAAATAAACTTGTAATCATTGTGTAATTTCTGTTAAAATCCTTTGTAGATTTTTAAAATGCATTGAAAGTTTAATGACATTTGTATGCATTAAATAATGATACGTTAAGCATTATGTAATGTGTTAATGATTTATTAATGAAAGTTATTATAAAGTGTTACCTGTTTTTGTGAGGGAAAGGGATAGTTATTTTCATTAAAGATCACAAAGGTACATTAATTTTTGGAAATAAATTATGTACCCAGATAAATCAATCATAATAAGCACATAAGCATAAGTAGATTTTGATTTTGTGCTTTTAAGAAACTAAACAGTAAACTTTAATCTCACTGTAACTGCTGTAGAGTATAATGATACTAACTCTAGTTTCTCCAGCTTGAATTGTGTGTTCATCAGTAGATCACTGAGGTTTTTCACTCCAGAGTCTCCTAGTTTATTCCCGCTCAGGTCCAGTTCTCTCAGGTGTGATGGGTTTGATTTCAGAGCTGAAGTCAGGATGAGACACTGTTTCTCTGTAATACTGCATCTACACAGACTGAAGACAGAAAGAGAAAAGACAATTAATCAGACACGTTATGTTCATGTTAGAGTTAAATGAATCATGAGTAAACACCATACAGTGAAATAAATAACATGTTGCTAAAACCTGAACATAATACACAGCCTGATGGCAAAAACTGAGAGACTTAGGAAGAGTTTCTTCCCCCAGGCCATCAGGCTCCTCAACTCAAACTCAAACTCAGTCTCATAACATCAACATGACTCATTTAATAACCTCTAATAATCAGTAAGCTATTAATAATTTTTTCCATCATTCGTACTGCTGCTAGGGATATACCCCGTACACCTGTTTGCACATTCTTCTTGCACATCCCTTCTTATATTACTATTTATTGAGTCTACAGTATACTGTCCTGCACACTTATTTTTTTGCACATTTTATTTTAGATTTTATTTTCTATTTCTTATTTCTACTTCATTTATTTTTATTTTTTATTTTATTTTTTCATATTTATATCTATGTATATTCTTGTGTTGTACTGCATATATTTGCACTGTCCATGGAGCGGACCTGACTTACATTTCACTGCTGGTTATACTCTGTATAATTGTGTACGTGACAAATAAAAATCTTGAAATCTAATATAAGTAAATAAATAATCATACAGCCATAAACTAAAACAAAAACAAAACTAGGATTTGAGAATACCAGTTACATTTCAAGTCTGGAGAATCTTTAGTCAGACCAAAAAAAAAAAAAAAAAAAAAAAAGGTTTGTGATTTGTAGTATAACAGGATCAACTATAAAATCACTTTAAAATAACATTAAAAATGTTAAAAATGGAGTTTAAATGTAACAAATCAAGAACATTGTTCATAAATCAAACTTTACTTCAAGACATTTTAAGATTGTAGTTTACAGTCAACAAATACAATATTTTGTGATTTTATGATCATATTTTGTTCTTATTGTGATGCATGTCTGAGTGAAACAGCTTTCTGAAAAACAATGTAGGTTAGGAATTCATTTTTGATGAAAAGCAGGATAATTGTTGTTTGCTCTTGCTGTGATCTCATGACTGACAGGTTTTCCCACCTTCACCTCTTCAGACGAGAGAAGAGATGTTTTTGTGAGGGAAAGGGATAGTTATTTTCATTAAAGATTACAAGGGTATATTCATTTTTGGAAATAAATTATGTACCTGGATAAATCAATCATAATAAGCACTGAAATAATGTCGATTTTGATTTTATGATTTTAAGAAACTAAACAGTAAACTTTAATCTCACTGTAACTGCTGTAGAGTATAATGTTACTAACTCTAGTTTCTCCAGCTTGAATTGTGTGTTCATCAGTAGATCACTGAGGTTATTCACTCCAGAGTCTTCTAGTTTATTCTTGCTCAGGTCCAGCTCTCTCAGGTGTGATGGGTTTGATTTCAGAGCTGAAGTCACAGCAGAACAACCTTCATCTGTCATGTAACAGCCGCTTAACCTACATTGAGAGAAATGAGAAAATCACACTTTATTCTGTTTCATTTAAACAAAACACTTTTTGATTCTTGTATGTGAATGTTTCTGACCTCAATCTCTCCAGTTTACAGTGTGAATCCTTCAGTACGTCACATAAGTGATTCACTCCTGTGTTTTTTATTTGATTCTCACTGAGGTCCAGCTCTCTCAGGTGTGATGGGTTTGATTTCAGAGCTGAAGTCAGGATGAGACACTGTTTCTCTGTAATACTGCATCCACGCAGACTGAAGACAGAAAGAGAAAAGACAATGAATCAGACACGTTATGTTCATGTGTGAGTTAAATTAATCACGAGTAAACACCATACAGTGCAATAAATAAAATGTTGCTAAAACCTGAAAACAATATAAGTAAATAAATAATCATACATCCATAAACTAAAACAAAAACAAAACTAGGATTTGAGGATACTAGTTACATTTCAAGTCTGGAGAATCTTTAGTCAGACCAAAAAAAAAAAAAGGTTTATGATTTCTAGTATAGCAGGATCAACTATAAAATCACTTTAAAATAACATTAAAAATGTAAAAATGGAGTTTAAATGAAACAAAACAAGAAAATTCTGTTCATAAATCAAAATTTACTTCAAGATATTTTAAGACTGTAGTTTACAGTCAACAAATACAACATTTTCGGATATTTTGTTGTTATTGTGATGCATGTCTGAGTGAAACAGCTTTTTGAACAAGAAAAAAAAAATAAAAATACAGGTCGGGAATTCATTTGATGAAAAGCTGGATAACTGTTGTTTGCTATTGCTGTGATCTCATGACAGGTTTTCCCACCTTCACATCATCAGACGAGAGAAGAGATGTTTTTGTGAGGGGAAGGAATAGTTATTTTCATTAAAGATCACAAGGGCCACTATACGCAAGTCGTCCGCCATACTGAAATGTCCGTGAACACTCGAGAGCAAGTTGCCGGTGCATCTACACTTCAACTGTAGTTATATGCGTGTATGAATATTTATATCTTCAGTAGACTTCAGAAGATGCTTTTGCTAAACTAACACAATAAAACAAGACGAAGCCGTTAGCTAACAAGGCATTTAAAACATACTTTAGTTTAAAAACTTGTAATATTGAATTAATACATATTAAAAAAAAAACACAAACCAAGACATTCTTATCTGTGAAAGTTTATCCAATTTCTTCAGGAATTTACATTTCATCGGTTTTTACAACAAATCCTGCACAATGTTGTTGCATCTTGAAACTCATTGATTGTTATTGTGAGTGATGACAGAACATTCCAAGATGGTGGACGTAATGGCAACGTATCTGGAGCGGTCAAATGTGACATCTAACTATATATATCTGTAGTACAACCAAACAACTCACTGAGAGCAGAAACTATGCTAATGCAGAGCAGTCATCGGCTGTGGGAGGGGCCTAAACAATGTGACATCACACTGCTCAGAGAATCAAAACAGCAGATCTAATGAGACTGATTTGGTTTAATGGGGATTAAAAACATAAGGAGTGGGTGGATTTTTATCATTGTAGGGTGGTTGTGCTCACACACTGCCAACACATATTTATGTCCAAACATAATAGGTGCCCTTTAATTAGACATTTTACATTTTATGATATACTAACATTAAATTAAAAGCAGTTGTGAACAGGTTTGTTGTCACAAAAAAAAATAAATAAAAAAAATAAAAAAAATTACAAAAGGAGTTACATACCAGTGATTAGATTAGATTAGATTAGATTCAACTTTGCCATTGTGCAGAGTAAGCACAAAGCCAATGAAATTCAGTTAGCATCTAACCATAAGTGTAAATGGCACTATATTTATGATATATATATTTATTTCTGACTACTGGTTGTAGTCAGTAAACATGCTCACATTCAGCAGTCACAGCAGAAGTTAGAGACAAAATTGAACTGAAGTCTATTCAAAAGTTGTATGAATCTATTCTAAGAAGGTTGGAAGCCGTATTAAAGGCAAACGATGGTAAACACAATAAAATACTGGCTATTTCTAATGTGTTCACATTATTTTCTCCAACCCCTGTGCACTTAAAGAGATAGTTCACCCATGATTTACTCACCCTCAAGCCATCCTAGATGTATACGAATTTCTTCTTTCAGACAAATATAATCAGATATATATATATATATAAAAATGTCCTGGCTCTTCCAAGCTTCATAACGTGGGGTTGGACTCAAATGAGAATTAAAATAGACTACTGTAACATTACTAGTCATGTGACATGTGAAATAATGCAAGATACTCACATCAGTGTGTCGAGTTGACAGTGTTTATCCTGCAGTAGAGCAGCGATCTGATTCACTCGTGTGTCTCCTAGTTTATGTGCAAGAAAAAGGCTTTTCGTGAGTAACAGGTTTTTACCCATAATTCCAGTCACATACTGACAGGCTTCATCTGCAGCAGGACCCAAAAACCTGCAGAAGAGAAGATGAAGCAGGATTCAATTCAAAGTGCATTGCATCACAAAACATTTAAAGATCATCAAACATTGTTTGTAACAAAAAACTCTAGTTCAAGTTTTAACAGTTGAACATTTAAATATACATTTTTTTAAAGAAAGACAAAAGAAAATTCTTTGAGTGCTGATCCACTAACAAGGAGCATGATCTGGATTTAGACCATCTCTGGATAGTTTTATTTAACTGACATCTGTGTTGATGCAACAGTAATTCAGCTCATTATGAGAGGAACTGCAGGTTCAGACGTGTGTGTGTGTGTGTGTGTGTGTGTGTGTGTGTATTGAATTATCGCTGATCCTCTCCTGACACACATCACACGTTTATGGACTGTTATAGATCTGCTGTAGTATATCTACAGTGTTGTGAATCTGAGCTTGATGGAAATTAATGTACAGTACATTCAGTAACATTTAAACAATCAGGATAATAAGTCACACTGAATATTTTTTCATGAGAAATATCCACAAACACAATCATAAATGTTAATTGAGGCACCAAACTACTGAATACCAGCACATCTAGTGACCCAAAATGTCTGATTAACCTGTAACTTTTAACACAACTAAACTGTGGTGACATTTATCATCAAAACAATAGCAGCTGCAGCATCTGATCTTTAAGTTAGATCATTTTGAACATTTTTGATGCAACAAATTGCGTACCTTACTGAATTAGTGAAATATAATATAACAATATAATACAATATTATACAATAATATAATATTTATACATAATATAAATAATTCACCTGAATATAACTTATTTGGCATTATTTCATCATGTCTCACCTCAGTGTCTTCAGTTGATAGTTTGGATCCTGTAGTAAATCACTGAGCTGCTTCACTCCTGATTGTCCAGGATCATTTCCTGTGAGATCCAGCTCTATCAGGTGTGAAGGGTTTGATCTCAGAGCTGAAGACAGAGCTTTATAACCTTCTTCAGTGATACTGCAGTTTGAAAGTCTACAAAAAAAGTGTTTATTATATTTCAAAGTTATATAATTAATATTACTACAAAAAGGTTTAATATCTCTTCTTATGATCAGAGAAGAGAAAAAAAAAAAAAAAATCAACAGCAGTTCAGAGTATGAAAAGACAATGCAGAAAAGCTGAGCGGATGTGGCGGAAGACGAAACTTGAAATTCACTATAGCATCTATAAAGACAGCCTTCATGCTTTCAATGTGGAACTAGCCACAGCTAGACAGACCTTCTTCTCAAACCTTATAAACAGTAACTTAAACAACTCTCGCACTCTTTTTGCTACTGTTGAGAGACTAACAAACCCCCCAAGTCAGATTCCCAGTGAAATGCTCTCAGACAGCAAATGCAATGAGTTTGCTTCCTTCTTTTCTGAGAAGATCAATAATATCAGAAAGGAGATTGGCACATCCTCAAGTTATGCAGAGGTCACACAGATTCGACCACAATTTCAAAAAGAAGTGACTATGTCTGTTTTTGAAGCAATTGATAGCAAAATTTTGGAAGAAAATAAAACAAGGAATTAAAACAGCAATAAACAGCAATAAAAACAAGGAATTAAAAATAATAAAGACAAGGAATTAGAAATTGATTTAAAATGAATTTAAAACAGAAATAGAAAATGATTATACATAAAATACAGTGCAGTCAGTTCGGACGTAGCACACTGCTCATTCAACAAATGCACAGC
The DNA here is from genome assembly GCA_021397915.2 of Tor tambroides. Taxonomy (NCBI): domain Eukaryota; kingdom Metazoa; phylum Chordata; class Actinopteri; order Cypriniformes; family Cyprinidae; genus Tor; species Tor tambroides. The sequence continues at coordinate 14,492 of JAFVLL020004175.1, read as the reverse complement.
TAAACAGATGAGTTTTGAGTCTGGATTTAAATGTGGCTAATGTTTTAGCACATCTGATCTCTTCTGGAAGCTGGTTCCAACTGTGGGCGGCATAATAGCTAAAAGCGGACTCACCTTGTTTTGTGTGAACCCTTAGTATTTCTAACTGACTCGATCCTAATGATATGAGTGGTCTGTTAGGTTTATATTCAGTGAGCATATGTGCAATGTATTTAGGTCCTAGGCCATTGAGTGATTTATAAATGAGTAAAAGTACTTTAAAATCAATCCTAAATATAACTGGAAGCCAGTGTTAGGACCTGAGAACTGGTGTCATATGCTCAGATTTTCTGGTTTTAGTCAGAATCCTGGCAGCAGCGTTTTGGATGAACAAGTTTCTCCAAGTCTTGACTGGAAACAAAACATCTAATTCTTGCAATGTTTTTGAGATAATAGCATGCTGATTTAGTTACTGCTTTGACATGACTACTGATACTAAGGTCTGTATCCAGAATCACACCAATATTCTTGACTTTATTTTTAGTTGGTTGACCCCTAGAGTCAAGGTATGCATTCACATTGAGAACTTCATCTTTGTTTCCAAATGGAATGACTTCAGTTTTCTCCTTGTTTAACTGAAGAACGTTCTGGCACATCCAGCTGTTAATTTCATCAATGCATTGGCAGAGGGAGTCAATGGGGCTATAGCCATTTGGAGATAAGGCTAGGTAAATCTGGGTATCATCAGCATAGCTGTGATAGGCAATTTGGTTCTTCCTCATTATCTGACTTAAAGTACTTGATTCAAACATTAAACAAATACTAAAGATTATGTAATATGTAAAATGTAACATTCAACTGATTAATGGGCTTTTCTAGAAATTACCTTTACACAGTAAACTGACATGGAACAAAAATAATTCTCTTCATAGATTAATATTGTAATGTAGTGTACAACTGAATCCAAAAGGCCTAGAGACCTTTAAAATTTTACACATCAGCTCACCTGAGAACCTTCAGTTTACAGTTACTGAAAGGGGTCATGAACTGAGAAATTACATTTCCCTTGATCTTTTGACATGTAACAGGTCAACATACTATAAAAACATCCTGTAAGTTTCAAAACTCAAAACTTTCTTAGTTCAAAAACAGCTTTTATTGAAACCAAACTCAGAAAATGACTCCTTTTGGAATGTCACATTATGATAGTCTGCTGAAAAAAGTCAACGCTTGTTTCTATATGATTACCTCTTTAGACCTGACCACTGATTCACACATGTAATAGGAGGAGAGGAAATACTAAAGAGAGGCAAACACAGGATTACTCCATCAAAACCATAGAGATGCCTCAGAGGATTACAAGATGCTGTGTAGTGTAAGTTGTGAAAAAAAGTCTTTGCATTGCCTTCCTTGTGATCTTAACATTGTATCTGCACCGGTTATGAACACTGTGTGGCGTCGCAAATCCATTTCTATTTCTCATCAGAAGCAGTTGCCAGCACTTGGAGCATGTCAGAAATAGAACGACATCAGTTTACTCTCAGGGATTTGGTCAATCCATTCCACATCCAGTGTAGTCATATGTCGGGCCTCGGGGGTGGCCTTGCTACTGTTTTTTTAAAGACACTTTTCATTGTCGTTCTCTATCTACTGGCTCTTATAACAGTTTTGAGGTGCAACTTTTACAGTCTTAGTAAACCCCATCACTATAGCTCTAATACAGTATATCATCCTCCTCACCATAATAAGGACTTTTTAAGTGAACTTGATGTATTAATGGGGGATTTGGTTAACACATATGAAAAAAATAATGCTGTTGGGCGATTTCAACATTCATGTTTGCTGTGCTTCCAAACCATACTTTGAAGATTTTTTTAATTTGATTGAGTCTTTTGACATTACTCTGTGGTTTTCTGGTCCAACACATATCCATAGCCATACCCTTGATTTGATTTTAACCCATGGTTTTTCTGTTTCAAACACTGAAATCAGTAGTGCATCTTTTTCTGATCATAGGCCGGTTCTTTGTACCGTCCCTCTTACGGGCCAAATCCTCAGAAATCCATCGTTGACATGTTTGACTCGCTCTCTTACTCAACATTTTAGGAATGAACTTTCTGCTTAATCTGGATGCTGATGCACATCTAAATCTTTTTAATTCTACCCGTGCCGACATCATGAATTCTATTGCCCCCTTGAAGTCTAAAAATCATAAGCCTGTATCTGTGCCCTGGCACACTGAAACTACGCATACTCCGAGGCAGACTTGTAGACCCGCTGAACACAAATAGAAGGGCAGATTGCAGGTTTCTTATGAAGTTTTGAGGAACTTCTATAACATGTTTCAGAAAGCTGCAAAGGCTGCAAAATGCATATTTGTCATCACAAACCTCAAGTTCTTTCTACTTTTATTAACTCTGTCTTAAATCCCTCTGTCCATTCTTTTCTAGAGCCCTCTACTTCTCTCTGCAATGATTTTGGAAAGGTTTTTTGTTGAGAAGATCACAACATTAAGACTCCAGCTGTCTAACTCAGTAGACATTTTGCATGATGTTCCATTATGTTCTTTTATCTGGTCTGAGTTTTAACCTACTGATTTGACCTCATGTAATGAAATTGTTGGTCACCTAAGACCAACTAACTGTCCTCAGGATATTATTCCATCTCTTTTCCTTAGAAAAATCATGGACACATTTGGTCCTGGTCTGTTATTGGTTATTAATAAGTGTTTCTCTACTGGTTCCTTCCCTAACAGTCTTAGATGTGCTGTGGTGATGCCATATCTTAAAAAAAAATAAAATAAAAAAAATAAAAAAAAAATAACCTGGATCCTTCTCTTTCCAATTTTCATCCTATTTCTAATCTACCCTTTATCTCAAAGATCCTTGAGAAAGTTATATTGACTCGATTACAATCTTATTTGGCTGTTAATTCTGTTCATGAGATGTTTCAATCTGGCTTCAAAGCTTGAAGTACTGTACAGTACTGAATCTGCCCTTAACTTGATTATAGGCACACATATACACATAGCCAGACATATAAGGCAACGGCATGCAGCAGGCAGGCAGAGGCAGGGCGGGCAGGGTGGCAGGCGTGTAGGGCAGGGCAGGTAGTAGGGGCAGGGGTAGGGCAGGAGGTGGTAGGGTAAGGGTGGTGGGCAGGTGTGGGTGGGGTGGGTATGTGTAGGTAAGGGGGCAGCGTGGCAGGCAGGTGGGAGGGCGTGGTGATGTAAGGTGGGTGGGGCAGGGAGGTAGCTGTGGTGGGACAGAAACTGATTCTAAAAAATCCATGGCATTAGTTTTATTAGATCTCAGTGCTGCCTTTGATTTGGTTGACCATGAGGTCCTGTCGACATGTTTGGAGACATCTGTGGGCCTTCGTGGCACAGTCTTACAGTGGTTACGTTCTTATCTGACCAACAGATGTTTTAGTGTTTGCATTTGTTATCAGACCTCCTCTTCTATACCTCTTAATTGTGGAGTTCCACAGGGATCAATCCTTGGGCCGGTATTGTTCACCCTGTACATGTTACCTCTAGTTTCCATTTTTAACAAATATAATGTATCCTTTCATCTATATGCTGATGACACTCAGATCTATTTTCCTTTAAAGCACAGTGATAAAAATGGCTTACAGCCATTGTTGGCCTGTTTAGAAGAACTTAAGCTTAAGCTTTGGCTCTCAAGTATATATTTTTTTAATTTAAACAAAAATAAAACCAAAATAATTATTTTTGGTCATAAGGAAAACTGTGTTAGATGTTGACTGTGGCTACAAATGAAAAAGTCTGTTATTTGTTTATAATGCCCTCAATAATTTGGCCCCTCAGTACCTGACTGACCTGCTCCATCTGTACACCCCTTCTAGATCACTGAGATCCAGTGATCTCTGTCTACTCATCGTGCCTAGGTTTAGACTTAAAAAAAAAAAAACGAGGTGATCGAGCTTTTGCAGCTGCAGATCCAAAACTATGGAACAGTCTACCTATTCATATTAGATTATCCCCCTCTATTTCTGCTTTTAAGTCTGCTCTACAGACATATCTGTTTTCTCTGTTCAACAATTCGGTGTTTCGAAACCATAGTTCAAACGAACATTCACAAACAGCGTCGCAAACGTACATAGTTGGAACTACTTTCTTGTTAGTATAAGACATGTAGACTTAAAATGCAGCTAACATGCATTGTATCTAAGTATAGATGCATTTTAATCTATATATTTTAATGTTATATATATATATATATATATATATATATATATATATATACACACACATACATACATGTATACATATACACACACACACATACATACAGATGCATATATATATATATATATAATTAAAATCAGCATAAATTAATATATTATAGCATAACTATATGTATTATAGTAGTTGGTACTTCTCATACACTTTTACAATTTTTACTATTTATATATGTATATAAAATATATAATAATAAATGTTATATATTATGAAAACAATTATATAAAAAATAAAAGAAAAAATCTGATC
>JAFVLL020004175.1:0-5000 GCA_021397915.2 Tor tambroides | reverse complement strand
CACACACACACTCTCACACACACACACGCACACACACTCACACACACACACACACACACACACTCACACACACACACACACACTCACACAGACACACACACACTCACACACACTCACACACACACACACTCACACTCACAGACACACTCTCACACACACACACACACACACACACACTCTCTCACACACACACACGCACACACACACTCACACACACACACACACACACTCACACAGACACACACACACTCACACACACACTCACACACACACACGCACACACACACACACGCACACACACACGCACGCACACACGCACACACACGCACACTTGTTCTGCTATCCTTGTGGGGACTCTCATAGGCATAATGTTGTTCTGCTGTACAGATCGTATTTTCTATCGTCTTACACCAACCCTATACCTAAACCCCTACCCCTTACAGGAAAATTTTCTGCATTTTTACATTTTCAAAAAACTTCACTCTGTGTGATTTATAAGCTTGTTTACCCGTGGAGACCTCAATTTAGGTCCCCACCGTGACACAAGTCCCCATGAGGCTGTGTGTATTCAGGTCTAAGTCCCCACCAGGATAGAAAAAACAAGTACACACTCTCTCTCTCTCTCTCTCTCTCTCTCTCTCTCTCTCTCTCTCTCTCTCTCGTGGGTGGTCCTGTTTACCTGCACAGGTGAGCGATGAGCTGATCACACACTTCACAGTCTCGCTCGTAAGCCAGCTGACACTGAGAGAGCTGTAGTATCCCACAATCCCCCTCTCAGCGCAGGTCTGGTGTCTTCCCATGTGAAACTGAACTTCATGTATGGATTTTGTTTTAAAGAGACAGTTCACCTGAAAATGAAGATTGTGTCATCATTTACTCACCTTCATGTCAAGCTGTTTTGAAAAATCTCATTGTTTTGTTGTCTATCCAAAGTCAATGTAATAAAAGATTTAATTAGATTTAAAAATTGAAAAATAAAATAAATATAGAATTTATTTTTTACATTTCTGTGAAGTCTGCAATCTTGATAAAGGTTTGTGCTTATTGCAATGCATTGTGGGATTGATGTATTTTGAGATTGTAATGAATTACCGCTTAAAATGGACAGAAACATTTCTCATGTTCTGTGAAAGAAAGAAAGTCATGCAGGTTTGGAACAACATGAGGCCGAGTAAATGATGAGAAAATGGACATTTCTCATGTTTTTCTGACCTTTAACCCCAAATCCAAACCTGGAAACTTTCGGTCCATGAACCGCAGGAGTGCCGTGTGCGTTTATTTATCAGTGCTGTGTGTGTGTGTGTGTGTGTGTGTGTGTGTTTCCTCTGTCTGCGTCAGTGAGATGAAGAGGTGTGATAGATTGAGCCGTGGTGAAGCGTGGCGCTCTGGAGCAGCTGTGTGTTTGTTGAGTCTCTGGATGGATATTTACGGCAGTCGTGTGACTCGTGTCCAGAGCGCAGCGCGGGTTTTGTTCGTCTCCGGGGTTTTGGAGGTATCTGGGAAGAATGTTTGGTTTTCCCGCTGTTTGTGTTGGTTTCAGATGTGTGTGTTTCTCCAGATTCTCGTAATCTCTCCTGACGCTCACCTGCGCTGCCGGCCAATCACAACAAGCCCTCGTGTTTTTCTGGGGCCATAAAACCACGATCGGATACATTTCTCTCATTCCATCATTTATTGGTTGACACATTATTTCTGGGAAATGGAATGTTGAATGCCTCATTTCGGAACACTATGTGCTGGTTTCCATGGTAACGGCGGCCTTTCTCTGGAGTTTATTGTTTGGAATCTGCTGACTTGCATTTGAATTTATGATCCGAGCTTTTTTGGTGGGAAAACCGCATAAACCCTATAAAGCCTATTGTTTCATATTTCTAAGTCCTCTAAATGTGTCGCACGCAATCTACTACAAGTCATATGTTTGATAGTTTAGAGTATAAGTTGTACAAACGTCCACCTTCAGCTTCTCGTCTTTTTTCTGTCAAATCTTGTCTGATTTTGATCAAGTAAGCGTCAGAATAATTGTAGTAATATCTCCAGATGAACTCTTCCTGGACTGAAGCAGCTCGGCTTTACTTGATTCTTTTAGTCTCAAATCTGATCATCAGGATGTTTTGAGGAGCGTTTGTTTCCAGAAGCTTTACTTTCACTGTTCCTCAGCGGAGGAATGATCTTCACAAGAGTATTATTCTGTATGTCAGGCTTTACAGGGTTAAATGGGGTCATATGTGTCGGTCAAAAACCCTGACAGGATTGTCATATTCACCAAAATATTCATACATGAAATTCTCCAAGTGACTGATTTAAAAAGTTAAATTAGCTCAATTAACACTCAGGTAATTCCAGTGGAGTTTAAGGTTAACATGCTGTTAATTTAACAACATTACTCAAATGTGCACAAAAATAGAAATTACATAGAAATTTTGGGTGAAATTAGGAGCACCAGTTCATTAATTGAACTTTTATATTAATATTTATACTTGAATACATATTCTTTTTAACAATGAATAAATATATTTTGTAGTATTAATTGACATTTTTAATATATTTATTTTATTTTTTGAATTGACATTTCTGTTAAGACAGCCATCTTGTTGAAAGTATTTGGTATAGGCTTTGGTGTTTTATTTGTAGAGAATTGTGTGTGTGTGTGTGTGTGTGTGTGTGTGTGTGTGTGTGTGTATATATTTAAATTTATTTAAATTTCTTTCTCACTTTCTCATATAACTATTACCATTTTTAAAGTATTTTTAATTAGTGTTTATATTTGTATTTTTTTTCTATTTTAATATTAAAGTTTTGTGTGATTTTTACAGCCTTCTACAGCTCTATAATTTTAGTTATAGTTTAGTTAAGTTAAACTTTATATATTTTTAAGTCACTTTTTTATTTATTGTTTTTATTTTTTTAAGCTGAAATAATTCTTTTTCTATTTTATTTCAGTTAAGATTCATGTTATTTCCAGTAAGAGGAGTGTTTTGAATGGCTTTAGTCTGAGATCTCTGCAGGTTTTGTGTTGTGATTGTGAGAGTGTAGTTCAGGAACGGCTGCAGCTGGGCAGATCTCCAGGATCTGCTGATAGACGAGCTTTCACGCTTCACGTCTTCCTTCAGTCTTTCGTCTCTCTGTGTTCGGGACTGATTGCGGTAAAAGAGCGCAGATAGTAACTGAGCGTAATGAAGTCATTCCTCTGAGCTGTGGAAGTGGAACAAAGCTCCTCTGGACACTGAATCCCGTCACCGCTGACCCTGCGCTGCGGCCCTCCGCTCTCTCCAGAACCCCAAACCGGCCCCGGGCCCCGAGAGAGAGCGGCTCATGGTGGGAACGAGGGACGGCGGTCTGGGGGGTCCGACTGCATTTAAGAGACATGCAGAATTCAGGCCAACTTCAACATGATCTCTGTAGTTTTATAGCCATTTTTTATTCTTTTTAAATGAATCATTTGATTGGATTTTATATATATATATATATATATATATGTACACATATTATACACATACACATAATATACACATATTATTCTTATATATTATTTTATTTCGTTTTTATTTTATTCTTTTTTTATTTCAGCTTTTGATATTTTTTCTTTCTTTTTTATTGTATTTGTACTTTTTATTCTGTTTTTCTTTTATATTTTTATTCTAATATTCTTCTATTTTTTGTATTATAAATGACTTTGCTTGTATTTGATTCTTTTTGACTGGTCAGATTTTTTGTTTTAGTTTTATTGTTTTTGGACTTTATTAGTATTATAAATTATTTTATTTATTTCATTTTATACTTTTGACTTTATCTTTTGTTCTGAAGTTATTTTTATATTACAGTATATATCTAATTTTTATATATGTATTTTTTTATATAATTGAGTTTTGTTTTTAGAGTCACAAATTTTTTTATACTATTCTGTAGAATGATGTTTTAAATTATATTTTATATTTTAATTATATTTTATTTTATATTTATTAATTAATATTTTATAATATTATATAGCATTATAGATTGTTTTATTTTTTATTTTATTTTTTTCTGGACATATTTTTTATTTTTTAAATGTAATTCTTTTTATATTATTACTTTTAGTATTTAAAAACCTTTATTATTTGTAATTTTTTTTTTATTTTTAGCATTTTTTTTTAGCATGTTTTACTCTTTTTGACTTCACCTTGTGGTGTGAATTTTTCTTCTTTTATGTATTTTTTTATATAATCGGTTTTTTTTTTTTTTGAGCTTTCTTCAGCTTTGGCTTTGCGTTATTTTGTTCTGAGTGGTTGCCGAGAGGAGTTTTGTGTTTGGATCTGTTGATCAGGAGATGGACGCTCTGCTGACCGTGAACACTTATTTCAAATGTTAAACATGCCTCATTAATTTCAGAAGCTGCTGTAAAACATCAGTCATATTCGCTCTTTTCTCTTAAATGCGAATGATGCTATCGTGAGTTCTGCTTAGGAAGCTGTTTTCAGTTCATTTCATGTTTACAGATGTTTAGATGCGTGTTACATTTTTCCATAAGCGAGTGTATTTCGAGCTGTGTCCGCAGGTGTTCATGGTCCGTGAGTTCAGAGTCTGTGACGTCAAACGCTGCAGATCCGATTCCTGCTTATCTGAGCCAATCACATTTACATTCCTGCGCGCCGATAACCGCTTCTGCTTTAACACGCGACTCTCTCTCGTTTGAGATGCTTGAGCTCCTTTACTATGCTTAATCATCATTCAGTGCAGCCTTTGCATTTCCTTTGACTTTCATTATGGGTACCGTGGTGTCGTTGGATCCGGCCTGTTGTGCCTGCTTTCGACTCGGCTCCTGCTCAGGTATTTTTGCCTCGTCTCCATAGAAGAGGTGTGAATTCAACGAATCTTCGCCCGCTGTGTCAGGTATCACAGCTAGCGTATGAATCGATTTGGGTTAAGATGGCATTGGTAAACTCAAGATCGGTAGTGAATAAGACTTTTATATTGAATGATTTCTTCACCTCGCAATGTCTGGACTTTTTATTCTTAACTGA
>JAFVLL020004174.1:0-15283 GCA_021397915.2 Tor tambroides | reverse complement strand
TGCATTTATTGAATGAGCACTGTGCTACATCCGAACTGACTGCACTGTATTTTATGTATAATCATTTTCTATTCGGTTCTTAACTGTTTTAATGCATTTTAAATCAAATCTTTTTAAAAGTTTTTAAATTCCTTGTTTTTATTGTTGTGATTATTTTTTATGATTATTTTACTTTCTTTTATGTAAAGCACTTTGAATTACCATTGTGTATGAAATGTGCTATATAAATAAACTTGCCTTGCCTAAATGGACTCAATTAATTTTTGGGAATTTCAACAGGTATGTCACATAATTATTTATATTTATATGTATTTATTTATGTATTTATTTATAATATTGTTCCATCCAAAATTAACTTGATTGACATTTCAGGATTTCAATAGATATTGTCACATAATTATTTGTTTATTTACGTACGTACTTATATATTTTTTAAATTCCATCTGAAATGAGCTGGATTATTATTTAGTTTCAATAGGCATTACCATATGTTTGTTTGTTTATTTGTTTGTTTGTTTGCTTGCTTGCAATTTTTGAAATTCCAGCCAAAATTACTCATAATATACATTGCCATGATTTACTCCTACTGGGATTTAAGATTTCTGTTTTGGTGTGTTTCTAGAGGAAATGATGGCACCTGTGTTTCAGCGTTCTGCTGAAGGTCTCGTCTCCCATCTGACCTCTGTCTGGATCTACAGCATCTGCAATGAAAACCGTCCACATACTGGATTCTCCTCTCTCGCTCCAGGCCCTGCGATGGGTCGTCTGGTCTCAGCGCTGCAGGAAACACTGTGAGCGTTAAACTCTCGACACAAACTACATAAACGCTCGTGCAATCAGTGAAGGAGCGCTGGTTCAAGCATCTGAAGCTAAAGCATCAATCTGCTGATCTCAGGCTCTCCACTTCAGAGCTGCATGTGAATGAGAGTGTTTGCTGTTTGTGTGCATATAGCGTTCAGGAAAAGAGCCTCTTTGTGCCACCGGCTGGGATGAATGGGAAAGGGGCTTGTATTAAGAAAGCACAGAAGAAGGTAAATTTTGATTTCTATCATAATGAAACTGTTAATGAACGAATGGCAATTAAGTTTGCATCCTGTTGAAACAAGTAAATGCAGTTCAGTCCCTGTGCAGCAGAGGGCGATATGACAGAGGGCGAAAAACTTATTTAAAGCGTGCATTCTTTCATTTATCTGAAATACCTGACATTTAATCATCAAACAAATAATCATATGATTTAATCTCATTCTGCTGATTGAGTTTTCCTTCATCTTTGTCAAGCAGAACCTGTTCAGATTTGGTCTTTTAGCTCATCTCTGTAGCTTTGAGGTCATAAATGAAACATTTCACAGCAAAAACAACTCTGAAGATACTGAGTGAGTCAGTCAGTCACACTGAGCAACTCAACTGAAGCATCAAACTGCCTCTGAAGTTTATAATAAGGTTCATTTTATGCCTTTGTGAACTTTGAGACAATCTTATTTGCATGAAAGGTTTAGAAAATTATCCCTCCTTACTGTCCCGCAGTCTCTCTCCACCTTTGCTCTTCTGCACCTCATGAATCTGAAGAACTTTGTGCATTTTCATATTTTCATTATGCATGTCTTACAGGAGTGAATGGTGAGGTTTGCAGCTGCATCTCTGTCTATTTGGAGCCCTCAGCCATTGCTTTACGTTTGTGACTGTAAGTGAAGTGGATTGTGAACACAGTCTGCACACAGAGTCAGAATCATCACAGATCTTATGAATGTTCACTGGCATTACATAAGACACATATCTGATTATTTAACACGTCTGTTGTTTGATTTGATTTAACTATAACTTAAAATGCAAGCCAGTGAGTAAAGCAAATTTAAAGTCGACACAAAATGTAAACCCGCAATCACAAGGAAATTAAATTTTTGTGATATATATTCTTTTCTTTATTTGCACAGATCTGTAAGCATTCCCATATCTCAATGGTCTTCTAAAAATCTAATAAAAATAAATATTTAAAAATATATATATACAGGTATCACAGCATATAAGTATATGTATTTATGTATTTATATATCTATTTATTGACATTAATGTAATTTTTGGAATTTATTTTATTTCATTTATTATGAGAAATGCTACCATGCTTGTAATAAAAGAAATTATTTAAAAATGAAGAACAAATATATGAAATTCTAGAAAAATACTTATGAAGAGCATATTTGCAAAAATAGATACAAAAATACTTGCATTTCAATTAATATCATAACTGCATTCCAATTAATATCAATCAAACTGCAGTTGCTTTGATTAAATAATAACTGTAAACATGCAGTTAACTAACACAATAAAACAATAGCATAAAAACATAACGCAATAAAAAACATGAAATTTGAAATGATAAACTCTTCATATACATAGAGAAAGAGAGAGAGAGAGAGAAATCATTACTAGCATTGCAAAACACACTTTTACTTTTGAATGGCTGTGAATGAAGAAAGGTGCTCTTTGTGATCAGATAGTGTAATATGGCATCTGCCAGCAGTAAAACATCACCTTATGGAGGTAAAATGGGTTTCAAATGACTTGAAACTTACAGATGTCATTTTAATGACTGACTACTGCAAGTAAATGTTAGGGTTTGGGTCTCAAACTAGATCTTGAGTATTTGAAATCATATCATAACTCAAGTGTAGATGTTAGTCCACTAGTGAGGAGACATTCACAGGGAGAGTCACATGTCAGATGAGATGCATGTGTGTCTTCAGTGCCTTCACAAGAACTGGAGCAGAATGTTACTGACTGGCTCTGTGTCCTCAGACAGACAGACAGATATACAGATATACAGGCAGACAGACTGAGTGGAGATGGATAATCAGGTTACTGAGGATGGATGCTCAGAATCACATATAACCTCCACCATCTGCAGAAACTCTGATCCTCTGACACACACACACACACACACACACACGATAAACAACAAAACATGACTTATAATCCCTTCTACTCAACCTGTGTGTATAGTAATTCAAATAGCCATTTGTACGCTTTAATAATGCACAGAAGAATAAAAAAATGGCAAATAACCTGTTTATTGCATCCACAGCACTCCACATTACTGATGTCTTCCTTATTTTACACACCTGATTCAGATCATCAGCCCATTAGTTACGAGCAAACTGAAGCCTTCTCTTTTTTTTTTGGCAATATTATGTGATCTCATTGTTATTAAACATTAATGATTTCTAGACACATTTATTTATTTATTTATTTATTTATTTAACTTTTAATTTTGTAAACATTTTTTCCCATTAAAACCAGCATACATTCAGTATGACCTACACCCCTCCAAAAAAAAAAGAAAAAAAAGAAAAAGAAAATTGTTATTATTATTATTATTATCATTATTAAATATAAACCCCGTTAAGTTACTTTACCATGCAGTAAAGTGTTTTTTTTATATTATGTAATTTAATGACAAATGCAGCAGTGAAGTATACAATCACAAAATGTAATCCTGTAATGCATTTACCTGCATTATTAATATAATTTTTAGCATTTACAGTAAAAAAAAATATAGGCAATACTGTAAACATGATTTTAACGTTTCAGTTAAAATTGAATTTGTTTATTTTATTTATTTTATCTGCAACTTGCCATTTCTTTGTAGTTATCTTTACTAAGTGAAAGTAAATCCTACACTATTTTGTCAGTGTAAGTGAATGTGAACGTGAACGTGCTGAATTGTAGCCACACAAATCGCAAGGTCATAAAGAACGATTCACTTCCTTCCAGCAAAATAATTTAGTGAATATGATCTGCACATGATCTTGACGGGTTCGGTGAGATTCGCTTGTGCAGTGAGTGAACACAGTTAGCAGCTCTACATATTCACACTGAATCACAGCGCGAACGAGGACACCCACACTGTGCGCTCTCTCTCTCTCTCTCTCTCTCTAAAATGCTGTAAGAGGCGGCGCATCGTGCGCTCGCTCTTCTGAGCTGTGAGTTTGAGTTCCGATCCTCTTCTTCCTCACAAAGAGAGCTGAACCTGCTGACACTGTCCAGCACCCGCTGCAGACGCGTTAACAGTTCGCGGCTTCTCTTCACTGTGACTCACAAAGGAAATATCTATCAGACGCGCATCATTCCAGCGGACCGAACCGAAGCGGATCCGGATCGGGCAACAGGGGGATCACAAACACAGTCCAACTGGATGTTGCATCGCATCGCGCTTTCCATGGTGCTGAAATGATCTGATCTCAACCCGAATCATCATCATCTGCACAGGTCGGTTCCGATAGTTTTATTGTTCTCCCGCACGAATGCGTTCATTACACTTGTATGGGAAGGTGCTGCCTAGAGGTTGGGAACCTGAAAGAGTTGCTTCTTGAACGATGGTAATCATACGTTATCGCTAAAACACCACTGTAAAACTGTGGTAGACACCACAGACATTGTTTGAAAGAGATTGCATGTTGATTTTTGACGCGATTTTAACAGTAACTAGTTGGCTAATAAGGCATTTTAGCACATTATGGTATGGTATTGATGGTAAACTTTTCCTAAGGTTCACCAGGAGTGCTGAACGATTATTTTGCAATGAGCTTTAATTGATTCCGGTATGGGTATTTCTATAGTTCTCGCCTCAGAGCTCGAAGATCTCTGTGATTTCGGTTTAAAATGAATGAAATGTGAATCAGAACAGCAGGTGCGGCTCTTGGATTCTGTTTGTGCACAAATAATGTCACTTCTTCCATGATGAACGCACGCTGAGATAAAGCAATTGTGCATGTTTAAGTGATTTTATTATTGGAAGATGCAGCTACTGAAGGCTTGCCGTATAGGTCAAGATGTGTGAGACACTTTAAACAAGTTGCCAAGTCATTAATTTGAGTTTTGAGCCATGAATGGGCTTCAAATGCAAGTCGGAAGGATTTTGACTTGCATATGTGCTCTGTAATTCGATTTTATTTCTGACATTGATGTAGATGTGTAGAATCAAGCTGTTTTTACCTTTTAATGTGGTGTGATTCAGTTCAGATGGATTGAAATGATGTATTCTGGTGCAGTTGAACAGAAAAATCACAGACTCTGTGATTAAATTCTTGTATTTTGAGGTCAAAGATTGAGTTCATGTCCTTCCAAACCCGTATGACTTGCTTCCGTGTGTGAAACACAAAAGGAGGTATTTTGAAAAAAATACCATGTAAGTCAATGGGACCCAAAGCAGTTTTTTCTCCAAAATATCTGAATTGCAGTCTTTTGATATAGTGTACCAGAAAGTTTAAGACTCTGATTAAATTCTTGTATTTTGAGGTCAGAATTTGACAACACTGAAGTTTTTGATTTATAAAACTCATCCCAGTTTCTGGTTTCTCTATGACACATGCCCTTCGTTCACATTGTCATGTTTCTCCTTATTTCTGAATGTGTCACATTAATTCAAGGATACTTTGATTTACATTGCAAAGCCAAGCTTGCGCTGTATAAAGATGACAGTCATGACATCAGCGTGAGAAACTTGACAAACGATGCTGTCAGGCTCCGTCGGTGGTCAGTCAGGTCGCTATCTGTCCTTCTCTGACGAGGCTGTAATTTATATTCAGACTTTGAAAATGCTCCTGTCAGGACTATATATCATAGATCCAGAATGAAAGAAAAATCAGCAAAACCAGCAGCATCTGTCATTGAACTGGAAAGAGCGAGTGCATGTGTAAAATACATTGAGAGGTTTCACTTTAATGCCTCCAGAGACTTAATGAAGTTCACACTTTTGTGTCAGTTTCGAGATGTAAAAGATGTAAAAATAGCACCAAATGTAGCTGTAGATTTTCAGGGAAACCACATGCTAGCTCAAATGCTGAGAGTTAAATGTGAAAAATAATGTGATATGCAGCTCAGGTCATCATTTAGTCTTTGAATTCATATTGAGATTGTTCATTTTTGATTGCAGACTTCAGTGTCTTGGTAAATTTCATACAGTAGTTTGAGACATTGCTGAGATCTCTATGGAAGCTTGTTTCCAACGCGGAATAAAAAAAGGTAATTGTGAGCAATTTATCTCACAATTCTGACATTCTTTCTCACAATTCTGAGTTTAAATGTCACAGTTCAGAATTGCAAATCATAAACTTGCAGTGAATTCAATATAAATTTCTGATTCTGATTATGAGGGAAAAGGTTAGAATTGTGAGACATAGACTCAGAATTGTGAGATATGAAGTCAGAATTTTGAGAAAAAAAGTCAGAATTGCAAGATAAAATGTCAATATTGTGAGATATAAAGTCAGAATTGCGAGACATAAACTCAGAATTTGGAGATGTAAACTCAAAACTGTGAGATATAAAGTCAGAATTGTGAGATATAGTCAAAATTGTGAGGAAAAAAGTCAGAATTGCAAGATATAAGGTCAAAATTGTGAGAAATAAAGTCAGAATGGCAAGATATAAACTCAAACTTGTGAGATATAAGGTCAAAAAAGTCAGAATTGCAAGATAAAATGTCAAAATTGTGAGATATAAAGTCAGAATTGTGAGGTATAAGGTCAAAATTGTGAGATATAAAATCAAAATTGTGAGAAATAAAGTCAGAATGGCAAGATATAAACTCAGAATTTCCGAGATATAAACTCCAAACTGTGAGATATAAAGTCAAAATTGTGAGATATAAGGTCAAAAAAGTCAGAATTGCAAGATATAAGGTCAAAATTGTGAGATACAAAATCAAAATTGTGAGAAATAAAGTCAGAATTCCAAGATGTAAACTCAGAATTGTGAGATATAAAATCAAACTTGTGAGATATAAGGTCAAAAAAGTCAGAATTGCAAGATAAAATGTCAAAATTGTGAGAAATAAAGTCAGAATGGCAAGATATAAACTCCAAACTGTGAGATATAAAGTCAAACTTGTGAGATATAAGGTAAAAAAAAAGTCAGAATTGCAAGATACAAGGTCAAAATTGTGAGATAAAAAGTAAGAATTGCAAGATTTAAATTTGCAAGATTTTAAATCAGAATTGTGCTACCATAGACTTCTTGTGAAACATCCGAACGTCTCAATCCCCGTTCTCTGTGGTTGTCTCACGTCTGGCGTGTTTGTTAGCCGCGGTGGCTCTGCTCTGCTGGCGGGAGGTGGGCTGGAGCCGCTGCTGTACCGCGGGGTCTGACGCACACGGGCTGCGCTGTCAGTGCGGAGAGCCTCAGTGCTGGCGTGACACCAGCAGGCAGGAACATACAGTCACACTCCAGATGGCTCCGCCGTCCGCCGCATTCCCACAGACCTGAGGAGAGATCCGCTCCAGACTCCACGGGAGAGCCGAGCAGAGCTGAATGCAGAGCGCTTGTGAGGAACCACGTGACAGAACGATGACAACATGCATGTGAACATGCACATTGCACAAGTGTGTAAGTTTATATCTGTGTGTGCAATGGGAATCTTAAAGGTACAGTCCACTCAAAAGTGATCCAGTAAAAATATCTAAACATCAGCATGCATTAGATATTAAGTCTTGTTTTCTGAAATTAAGCACATTTATGCTTAAAATGAAAACATTTCTGCTAAGAGTCAGAAAAATAATCTTATTTTCCTTTTGAATTAAGTTTGTTTTTCTGACTGCATTGACAGATTTCTTGGAAAAACTTGATTTTAAAACCTTTTTCATAAAGCTAGACTTGATATCTTAAGTAATTTTGCTTCTCAAATAAATTGAAGAATGTTTAGATATTTGTATTGGAAAACGAGATAAAATGACTAAGTAAGAAAATATTTTTTTGTATTGTACTTGCCCTTATGTCGTTTCAAACCTGTATGACTTTCTCTCTTGTGTGACACACAAATGAGTTATTTTTTATTATTCCAGTTCCTTTGACATAGATTAAAACGAGGCAACTACAGTCCGTTCAATAGCTTGTATTGTTGTTTACATTGGCATTGATTGTTCAGATTGTTCATGTGTGCATATGGTCATGTCTATGTGTGTTTCTTCGCTGCATAATCTGGATTCCTTTAGTTAAATATGGGAGCAATCAGTCTTGTATTCATGTATTGATTTTCAATAGGAATTTATATTCACTTTCCTCAGTGTGCCGTATTGCCCTAAATTTGAGTTTAATCAAGATGAAAGACTTTCCTCCATTTGAATACAACTTTAATCAGGTTTGATAGTCAAATTCTGTCAAATTTGCACCGACGAGACAAGCACTTGGCCCGTGTGCATTACTGAGCTGAATGAGAATGGCAGAGAGCGAGCGAGAGTATCTTCAGATGTGATTCTGGAAGGAGGCCTGGGCTTTCAGCTGAAAAGCTTCTTATTTCTATCTGGGTCCTTTTCAGCTCAACAAAAAGCTATTAAACATTTAGATAAAGAGAATGGACCTGCCTCTTCAGTTCACTATAGGAATATGAAATCATTTTGCGCTTTCATGGCGCGTTTGTGCTGCGGTATCGGCTCAGATTCTGCATGCAGTGGCATTTCACACCTCGTTTATTTTTGGTGTTAACAAATAATAATATATTTTCTGGAATCTGTGGTATGAATACCTGTCTAGACTGCTCTTTGCTGCTCAGAACATCTCTATTTGCAGTCAAATATCATAAATCCTGACTCAGTTCAGAAACTTTCAGGAACCTCTCAGTGCAATAATTCTTGAGTACTTCTGCATTATAAAGATTGTATAAAGCATAAATAGTGACGATTGGCATGATGCAATCAGGATGATTAATAAGTATAGATTATTGTGCTTGCTTGTGCAGGACATTAGCCTGACTTTATCCAAAGTGACTTAGAATAGAGGACCATAAGCAATTTGTCACAGAATGTAGAATTATAGACTTAAACTTATGCATTTGTACTGTTGCACAACAGCTTCAAATTTAGTTCATCAAGTTTTAATCATGTTTATTTCTATAACGCTTTACACAATACAGATTGTTTCAAAGCAGTTTCACAGTAATAAAACAAGAAAATAATAGTGTTAACGATGCAAACTTATTCATCTCAAATTAGTTCAGTGTTGATTCAGTTCCATTCAATAAGTGTCCATGTTGCATAATTCATCAGTTATGAAATGAATTTGATTCAGCTATATCCATCTCTACAGAAGGCAATTCTTTCATTATTCAGCTCAGTTCAGTTGATTCATTTGATTCTATTCAGTTAAGTAACTAAGTTTAATAAATTATGAAACAAATTGAAATCAGCTGTAAAGCATCTCTACAGAAGACAATAGTGTTATTTTTCAGCTCAGTTTAGTTCTGAGTTGATTCAGTTCAGTTCAATAACTGTAAAGTTCATTAATTTATGAAGTGATTTGGCTAGCAATATCTCTAGAGATGACAATAGTGTCATTCAAATCAGTTCAGTTCAGTGTTGATTTAGCTGATTCAGTTCAGGTCAATAAAGTTAATTATGAAATGATTCAGCTATAAGCATTTCTACAGAAGACTATAGTGTCGTTATTTAGCTCAGTTCAGTTCAGAGTCGATTCAGTTCAATTCAGTAACTTTAAGGTTCATCAATTGTGAAGCGATTAAGCAATAAATATTTCTACAGACAGCAATAGTGTCTTAATTCAGTTCAGAGATGATTTGGTTCAGTTCAGTAATTGTAAAGTTAATCAGTTATGAAATGATTCAGCTTAGAAACTCTACAGAAGACAAAAAAACCATTATTCAGTTTTATGTTGATTCAGTTCATTTCAATAACAGTGTCGACGTTGCAAAATTCATCAGTTCTGAAATAATTCAGCTATAAGCAACTCTACAGAAGACTATAGTGTCATTATTCAGCTCAATTCAGTTCAGAGTTGATTCAGTTCAGTTTAATAACTGTAAAGTTTGAAAAATTCATCACTTATGAAGTGATTCAGTTATAAGCATCTCTACCGAAGACAATAGTGTCAATATTCAGCTAAATTCAATTGAATGTTGATTCAGTTCAGTTCAATAACAGTGTTGCAAAATCCATTAATTATGAAACTAACTGGATTTATCTATAAAGTAGCACTATAGAAGACAATAGCATCATTACTCAGCTCAATTCAGTTCAAGTTTCTCATCTGACAGAGTCAATGCAGTCAAGTATACTATTTGATAATATTACTGAACTGATTTTATAGCTATATTAGTTGTAGAGAGTTGTGATATTCTCTGTAGGTTCAGTAGTGGTGTGTTTGGTGTGATATGTGAGGTCCAGGTGTGCTGCAGACAGTGGGACATGCGTGCGACACATACAAGGCTTCTGCTGTGGAAAGAGCCACCGGAGAGCAGCAGCACAGCGCAGCATGACAAACACACTTCAAAGAAACATCCTCCCTCCCGTCACACAGACAGAGAGGAGAAAGATGAGTGGAGAAGCAGCAGAGCAGCACAGGGTTTGTTCTAATCCAGCACAGTTGTTGTGTTTGTGTACAATCTCCACTCTGATCACAATGAATTATTTCTCCACCGGCTATAAATACACTTTGCCTTAAACAAGTCTACGTTTCAGGCTTGGAATCTCTGCACGGCTCTTCACGAGCTCATCGCCAAGTCAGATAACCCTCCCACTCACATCAGCGTAACTGAATCAACAGATATAACGGCCTTTCAGAGTCTATAGAACGAGCATTAGAGCTTCTACAGCAACACTACATCTGTGCTGTAATGGAAAGAAAATGTACTAAAATTGCGTTTTGTGCAACCAGTGGAAAAAGTGGTGTGCTAGGGTGTATAATAAGATTGAATTATTTATTATTCTCTTTGAAATCATGGTTGCTCTAATCAAATAACCCAACATCATCTATGATAAGATTTATATAAAATTATACTTATGTTATTGAATTGTATTTATAATTTAATTTCACAATTTTATGTATTTGTATTTTTGTAAATCTTTAAGTAATATTTTTTATTATTTATTTAATTTTATATTTTTATTTATATTTTTGTACATTTATTTTAGATTTAAAATATGATTTATTTAGTAATATATTTGTTTATTTAATTTTTTTTAATTATTTTTATTATGTAACTAATATTATATTTTTTGCACATCTTACTTTAGATGTTTGATTTTTTTATGTAGGTGTTTATGCACCAGCTGTTTGCATTTGTTAATTTTTGTATTGAAGGACTATTCCACTGGAAATTTTGGAGACAGCAAAAAAAAAAAAAAAAAAATATATATATATATATATATATATATATGATCTATGGTGGTTAAGCATGAGATATAATTCGTTTTGGGTAAATCTAATGGTCTGTCTTTGGTCTCATTAATTTATTATTTGTTCTAGAACAAATAGTTTTGGCCGAATCTCATCACGTTATTTTTTATATAACTTTAATGTTGTAAATCAGAGCGCTGCCTTTGTACTTTTGACTGAATTCTCTAGCAAATTTTATAATATATTTTTTAATAAAAAATATTAGTGTTTAGTATTGAGAAGGTGTGTCTGTGTTCGTGATGGTGATTGGTTACATTGTTCACCATTAGATGGCGACAAAAGACTGTTTTTCAGCAGTCAGCGTTAAAGATTTTTATATTGAAAGAGACTGAAAGGCAGTTGTAAACAAGGAAGTTACTTTTAATTTCAACAACAGCTTGTAAGACCCTTAACAGATGAAAGGATAGTATGATAAAGCTATCGCTTTCCTCAGCGGACATTCAAACTAATGTTTTATTATGAATATGAGATTGAGCTGAAGAATAAACGCTGTATTAGATGCAGGTAATCACATTCTCTCAGTCAGCCTCTCTCTCATAATACTCTACTCTAGATAATACAGTGAACTTTTAATACAGTAAGTTTCCAATGAAGAACCTTCCTTCATTACTAGTTCTAAAGTAATGGTTTCGAATTAGTAATGGAAGCTTGAGCTCAGCTGTTAAACTGTCAAACTGAGATTTGGATCCATGGCGCAAGGAAGTAGTTCGCACCATTGTGTTTCCCGAACAACCCAAATTCTACACCTCACATAACACATGTAAAAGCGTGTGTGAATCGTAGATGCATCGGTGGGTCTGCAACACAAGGCGTTTGATTTCAGTGCCGTTCCTGACAGCTTGTCTAGGATTCAGCCGCTCTCTGGAGGAAAATTTCCCCCCTGCATCACCTTTAATGAGGATAAAAGGTCAGAGCTTAATTATTCATCTGGGATGTCAGACAATCCCCCAAAGACTGAAGTTTAGAGTCGGTAGTGCTGAATAATGCATGAAGCATCTCCTCTCGCCTTCAAACAGTTTGTTTGCTTGTTTTCTGTCGGAGATCTGGTCACACTGACCGTCAGAACTCACTTTGACCTCTGCTGTCGCTCCCTGATCGAGCCTCAAGGAAACACCTGAGAAAACTGGCACAAACTCCTGCGAGTGTTTATTTGAAGCACGTGGAGCCATTATGAGGCGCGCGGGAGGAATCCGCTCCGCTACACTGAACACTCACTCTGCTGAGGTAAAGCAGCTTTGTTCAGCTTTAAGAGTGTTTGTGTTGGCAGAGGAGACGGTTGGAGATATCGGCGCTATTAACGTGTATTAAAGGGAAGAATAGCGTAATGTGATACGCTTGGAAAAGGATTAGAGCGAGAGAATGGGGAAAGGGAGTGGGAGGGAGAGGGAGACTGCAGGAAGAATACGCCACCAACGCACTGCAATACCTGTCACTCAACACACCGTAACCAATGACGTAAGTGGATGAGGAGAGGGGGCGGGGCTTACCAGGGTGAGAAGTCTGTATACACTATTTCCAGCTTTGACATTTTTGTTCATGGGTGCAATTGGTATTTGAGCTAATCACCTAAGTTATTTGACAACTTATTTTATTGTTCAAAAATCTAGGGTCAGATTTGAATGAAATTAACACTTTTATTCAGCAAGGATGCATTAAATTAATGAAAAGTGACAGTAAAGGCATTTATAATGCTACAAAAGATTTCTGTTTCAAATAAATGCTGTTCTATTGAACTTTCTATTCATCAGAGAACCATGAAAAATAAAGTCTCACCGTTTCCACAAAAATATGATGCAGCACAACTGTTTTCAACATTCATAATAATGAAATAATCATAATTGAAACATACAATATAAAATAAGTTTTAAAATAAAATAAGATTAAAATGATATTTTCTAATGTTTTAGTTTTTTTGTTTAGTTATATATTTTTGTATATTTGTTATTATTATTATTATTTACTATAATACAATTTTGGTGATTATATGTTATTAAAATAATATTTTATGAAATTTAATTGTATATTTTTGTAAATTTTTATTGTAAAATTTACTGTAATGAAATATCGGTGATTATATGTTATTAAAATAATATTTTTATAATTTCAATTTATAAAAAAATATAAATAAAGTTAATTTATAATTTAATTCTTTTTATGTATGTATTTATTTATTTATGTAAATATTGCTGATTATGTTATTAAAATAATATTTGTTACATATTTTATGTTTATTAATTTATGTTTATTTTTTAATAATATATTGTTTTATCTACTATAAAGTATTGGTCATTATATGCAGTATGTTATGTTATTAAATGGCATATACAGTATATGCAAAATGTATTTTGTTAGAATAAGCAGACACTTTTAAATGGCAGTCATGGAAAAAGCTCTTTGCAGTCTTGACTAGTTAACTAGTCTATGTTAACTAGTCAAACCTTGGGATTAACATCATTAATTAATGTATGTGTTCAATATTAACAAATCAACACCCATAGACCAACTACAAGTCATTTACTCAAATTAACAACCAGCCCGAAAAACTTGTTGCAAATACTGATGGATAGTTGATGTCGTATTTAGCATATCTGAATATGGAAATGCAAAAGAGATTTGAGAGATTCTGCACAGGGGAAAAGTTTGAGGAACAAAACACAATATATGACTTTCAGAAGACCTCTCAGAAACTTTTCTCTCTCTTCTAATCTTATTTCAAGAGCTCACAGAGATGAGTTTGGGCTTCTTATAAACTATTCTGAAGAATAATGTTGTTTTTTGTCTGTTGACATCGATATGAGAAGTACAGAGCAATGTAAACGCACAGTTACTTATCGAGGGACGAGATTATTGTGTTGTGCTCAGATGATACAGATGTTTATTTGATACCATTAAAATTGGAAAAATGACACCGAAAATGAGAGATTCGTTTCCACGCGGTGTTTAATGAGGTTGCTGTGCGCTTTTGCATCGTCAGGACTTCTGAGGGAGATAATGCCCTTATTTTCCCAGTGTGAAGTCGCCCTGCACGCATTTACTGACAACACTCATTCATCTTCTCGCAGGTAGAGCCGCACGTGTGTGTGTGTGTATGTGTGTGTGTGTGTGTGTGTGTGTGTTAAGACAGCGCACATCTGATCTTTCTGTCTCTGCGCTAACCAGGAAAAAACAGGGAGCGTTTTGAAGTGAATCCAGTGATCTGAGAACAGTTTGTGTCCATCAGGGGAATCCAGACATGACCGCAGGTGGGGAAGGTCATGGCCGCAGCGTCTCAAAAAATGGTGGATAAATGCATCCTTCCTCACGGTTGGGCTCTTCAAACTGTAACTCTATCTGCGGCGGCAGCACCTGGTGATCAATTAGCCCTCGGTGTCGCACTTAACTTAATTACAATCATTCATTATGGCCCAGCGAGGCTCTGATCAGATGGCGACCTATAGCTGTGACACTTTGGCAGCAGGCAGGTTATTTTTATTTAGAAATGTTGAGTCCGGTCAGATTTATTTCTGTAGTGCTTTTCACAATACACATTGTTTCAGTATTTTGAATTAGCTTTTATTTATTTTTAGTTTATGTTTTGATATATCTATCTATCTATCTATCTAAAAAAAGAGGAAAAATGACTCTATTGCAGTGTTATTTTAGTAATATTTATTCTGATTAACAATTTGAATATTTTGAATAACAATTTATTCTTATATTTATTCTTATGTTTTCATTTTAATTATAGTTTACATTTTAGTAATTAATATACTTTTGTCATTTTAATATATTTTTTAAAAATATTTCTACTTAGCTTTAAGTTATTTTTGTTTCAGTTAATTTTTTTAGTAATTTAAGAATTAATTTATATTTCAATGAATAAAAATATATATTTAATGTAATAAGTTAATATTAATAAGTTAATGATAACAACACTGCTCCATTATAGTATTTATTAGCATTTTGAATAAGCGTTTATTTTTATATTTTCAGTTTTCATTTTTTTTATTTTAGTTTACATTTTAGTAATTTAATGTGCTTTTGTCATTTTTTGTTTCAGTTTTACTTTTAGTTATTTTGGTATTTTATCTCAACCTTATTTTATTTTATTTTATTTTATTTT
>JAFVLL020004173.1:36735-97341 GCA_021397915.2 Tor tambroides | reverse complement strand
GTTGTGACAATTCTGTTTTTGCTTTGTCAATATGGTGTATGGAGTGTAGACTGATGTAGAAAAAAAAACTAATTTAAAGCAGTTAACATAAGGCATGAAAAAACAAAACGTGAAAAAAATGAAGGGGTATGAATACTTTCGCAAGGCACTGTAGATAGTGTAGTTACATCATCTTCCAGTTGGAGAAAATGCTAAGAAAACACTACTGCGCCATTTATCACTTCTACAACTGGCAGCGTAGCTTTTTCCTCTCAATGGAAGACAGGAAAGAGAAGCCATATTTAATTAACATCACAGGGCACAACACCATCTGTGCTCAGACAATGATTGACCCTTAGCCTCCAGTCTCTTCCATCAAACATTCAAACACACTCCAATAGCACCAACCTTTCAGACCCCAGTGCGCCCATGTCGCCCGAACCAGCTTTCAGACAAAGCCGGCCATTATTAATGACACCGATTGTCAACTATTATGGAGACGGAGGAGAAAGTTTAAGGGAGAGTAACATGAGTTCACTCACAATCGCCTCAAAACATTGACTAAATTCCCACCTCCTATGATTTCGCCTGTCCTGCATTCTGATTGGAGCGGTGTTAAAAGTCATTTCCATTTAGATGGCTCAGGTTATGGTGCATTTGAGAAACAGGATGTGGAAAGCCAGGATGAATGTGCCTGACGTGTCTGCGCTGGCGTGGGCCGACGCACGCTGGTTATTCACGGGCAGTGGGTTAATGCATAGCTAAAGAGAGCATAACCACACGTCATGACTTCGAGAGAAAATACACGATCTCTGCTGAATAAGATGGACCTGTTTCACTTCAGCTCACTCTCCCCTACAGATTAACTGCTCTTGTCAAAGGTTTGGCCATCTTGCTGGGCTTTCCTCAGAGCCCTATCGCATTCACAGCTTCAAATGTCACAGTACTGATGTTTTGGTCTTTTGCTTTAAGGGATGAATGAAGTCTTTTGAGTGCTTGGTGTAAACCACGAATGGCGGGTCTGTATGTCACTGGCTATTTCATGGCATGTCTTTGAGAAGCTTGTTTACTATGTGTGAACATCTTGTATCATGTTGTGTAAAAGGTTTACCAGAGGATGAATATCTTGGGTTGGAAATAAATGAGAGTGTCTAACAAATATCTTGAATCGATTAAAAGGTTAGTAAATGGAAGTGATGTGTGAGCATGATGTATGAAATATGACTTGTAGTATCACCTAGCAATATCCCAAGACATTTTAACAGCTCTATTTTCCTCATATGCTGACCCCAGACTTTTGAATGGTAGTGTACACAAAAATGTACATTTTAGATGCCGTCAATGCATCCATATTGCATTTTTTAAATTAAAAATAAACAAATTGAATAATATGAATAGTAACAGCATCAGGCTGGCTAATAAAACTGCACTGCACGGGTCAAGGACAGGCAGTAAAAGTGCTTGGCCTTTAATCTCTACAGTGCCACTCAAGAAACTCTCACCACCTTCAATATACAAGCCACTGCTATTTGTAGAGCAATACTTGGGGTCACACCAGATTCTCATTCAACCTTGGTATTAGAGTAGCGTGGTTTAAACCACTCTTAATCCCGTCTCCCAGTGTGTGTTTACATAAAGATGAAGGCATCTGCTCAGCTGGCTTAGTGTGGCTTTCAGGAGGTGGTCCAAACCTTGTCCTTCTGCCCTCTAATCTTCCCTCAGGTAAATGCAACTCTCCTAAGCCATGTAAAGCAGCCTGTTATCTGCACAGTGGTTTTAAATTTCTGCCCACATGCTAATACTGGTTTAAGAACATCCTCTTCTTTGTTTTAATGACACAAATGGTATTGACATTCCATTGCTGTTCCGTGCCTCAGAGTGGGGATTGCGTTGCTATTGCACTTGACTTTGATGAGTTCAGACACAACACCATTAAAAAGACAGAGACAAAAAAGTGGAGTGTGGGCATTTAAGTGATGTGCTCAGTAGTTGGATTGCTTGTTTTGATTATCTGAAATGGCCGAAACTGCACTGAAATTAAGGGAAAGTTCTGGCAAATGTGCAAGAAAGAAAGTTATTGCAATTTCAGGTTAACGCATTTTCAAAACATACAACTATTTCTAAAAAAAATCTTAAATGATTATCTCAAAGAATGATAAATTGTTCTTTAACTATTGCTTTACTGTCTGTTTAGGATGAATCACTTTTGTAATCTAAAGGCCAATTCACACCAAGAACAATAACTGCTAAGATAACTTTAACAACAATGACATTAGTTTTAATATTACAGTTTTGTCGTCTGTCAGTTTAAATGTTTGAGCTGTTTAAAATCAGGTGGATTTTGTTTGGCTGTCAATGTTTTTTATCATTGATTAGCTGGGGAAAATACAGTTGTGAAAGTGATTCCAATGATACTGTTTTTCTGTGTCTTAATAGCTGTGGTGTAAACTTCCCATTTCTATAAAATTAGAAGGATTATCAAATCTTTATAGTTATAGTTGTCATTACAGTTAACATTGTTGATGTTTATGCGCCTTTATTTTCCTAATTTGTCAGTAACACTGAATGAAAGCAGAGGTGCATGATTTGGGGGAAACTATAATTGTGATTTTTCTGATAAAAATTATGTTTTAAAATGCAATTTAAAAAAGCTTCACATTTTCTGTGCTAAATATGTGTGATTATTCACAAACAGTGTATGCATATACATTAAAATTGCAGATTTGATAATCACTCTAAGCCATATCGTAAATTCAGTTTTATTTTGATGAA
The DNA here is from genome assembly GCA_021397915.2 of Tor tambroides. Classification (NCBI taxonomy): domain Eukaryota; kingdom Metazoa; phylum Chordata; class Actinopteri; order Cypriniformes; family Cyprinidae; genus Tor; species Tor tambroides. The sequence goes on along the minus strand of JAFVLL020004173.1, from coordinate 94,590 downwards.
TCATGCAGCCCTACATGAAAGCATCTGCTTAATGAAAATATTTTAAAAATCATTCTAGCATTACAAGTTGCTGATTGCTAATGACATGATATAATCTGTGAACATTTCCCTTTGATATTCCTCTAAAATGTTCATTTTTACGTACAAGAAAACAAATTCCTTGACAAATCAAAATGACATTTGACTGCAACTAACAGAAATATAAACAAAGCAACCAGCAAGATGCTTGCTCAGGACTATTAGATTAAAGTCATATTAAAGTTTATCTAAACTAAAAGATGCAAATTAGAAGAGTAAATGATACAAATGCTGAGCGCATGCATACTAAGCTTCTGAGTTTAATTTTGCAACAGTGCTGCCCACAATTGATACTACAGTTATTCTCTCCTGGGGTGCTTTGCCCTGCTCAGTGAGTGCAAATGGCTGCATTAAGGCCATAATCAGGACAATAGAATGATCAAACACTTCGATTTTAAAGAGCGAAATCTGGAGATGAGGCCCTGGGGAATACAAAGTGCATTTAACACATTAATCTGTAAAACGGCAAGAACAAGAGCAAGAAGAGAATCAGAGACTGACGTCATACACTAAGTGACCCTGGCAATAACATGCTGCTATATAGATGTAATTTTTTTGGATTCAGTGACAGGAAATATACTGTATGAGGGGTTAGATGCATTGAATGCAAGTGATATCACGAGGTAATTTTATACAGCCTACTGTAACATGTATATCCTATCAAGAATGATTTGGCTTGCGCTGGCATGCTCCGACTCGGAATGAGCTTTCAAACCACGTGAAATTATGTGAAAAACCTTTGGCTCTATTCTGGCATCCTCCACCGCACTCAAGTATATCTCAACCTGACAGGAAAGTGAAGCATGATGCTGCATGTAGGTGTGGAGCAATAGGACCCTTTTTCGATCTCCTCCATGCCAGTCCTAGAATCCCTGTCGAGCATTTCCTGTAAAATCAATAACCCACGCTGTCCGTCAGGAGCTTGATGGACGGCTGCTCAGAACAGAGGGCTGCTCTCCGCAAGCACGGAAACTCTAACGGGGGCTTAAGGTTATTTTTTAACACTCCATTTGTCCCTACAACATGTGTAAGGATACCGCAGTGTCATGAATAATTTATGCATTCTTAGCACCTAGTGACTGACATTGTGGGGGAGAAAGCAATGGCCTTGAAGGAAATTCATTTCGTCTTTTTGTTTTCAAAGTTTACAGTCCTCTCGGTACTTTACGGGAATCTTATTCTTTGTGAATGTCAAAATGAACTTGAATCAGATTAAACACACCTACACCGCACACGCCTACAGTCTTGACAGTCTGATTGGCTTGTGGATTAGAACAGGGGCATTCCAGTTTCATCATGTCATTTTTCTTTCTTTCAAGTTTTTGACTGCATTTCACAAACTTTCTAGTCCCCATTTGCAGCTTATTCTGGCCAAGAACCACCAAAGAGACCATCTGACTGACATGTAAATCTGACCAAACAAAGTCAGTCAAGGCATAGTTCAGATGTTTATCTTCAGCTGTTAGCCCCTGCTGATAAATGCAGGAGCTTTTTTAATAAACTATTTTATAATTTTATACTGTACCATTATGTGTTAGCTTTCTCCAATGAAGGCCATTGAAATGTAGCTGTTCTGATGAGTTAAAAAAAAAGAAAAAAAAAAGCAAGCCAACATATAAAACACATTAATTTAGATTAATTTACAATTTTGTTAAATGTGATCAATCCAGTCATAAGTAATATGATTTCTGAATGATCAGCTGATAAGTGGTGCTGAAAATCTGTCTTTGAATAAACTACAATTTAAAATAAATTAAAACAGAAAACCATTATATAAAATGTGAATAATATTTCACAATGTTATTGTTTTACTGTATTTTTTTTTAATATAATGCAGCCTTGGTGAGCATAAGAACTTCTTTCAAAAGCATTAAAAAAATCTTAATGACTTTTGAGTTTCATATATTTTTCTTCATGACAAGGATGCATATATATCTATTATATTTTGACATATAGATAGATAGATAGGTAGATAGGTAGATAGACAGACAGACAGTTAGATAGATAGATAGATAGATAGATAGATAGATAGATAGATAGATAGATGACATAAGACTAGAGCACCAAATTTCATAGCAGTCTGCCAATCAAATTAGAGCTTGCAAGTTTGTCATTTTTGTGCTCAATATACATCACTGTGGGTGGTGAGAAAAGGGTGTGAAGCACAAGAAAAACACCTATAATTCAAGACGATAGGTATTTTCATGGGATTCATGAGAAAAGAATAAATAGGTGTTAGGTACATTTGGCTCAGCGTTCATCCTGTTGTGTCTCTTTGTTCTCCAGAGCAAAACGCTCACTCTTTCACGCTTGAGTTCAGGAAAATCCTATGGATTCACTGCAAGAGCGTTCAATTCACACACCTGGCATTCAATTCAAAGAGTTTTCTTGAGTGCTCAAAGGAACAAAGAAATGAAAGCAGCCCAACTTCTGACATAAACGTTCTCTACAAAAGAAGAGTGCCAATGAGAATAGTCATTCTTAGCAAGATAGACTAGGCTAAAAATAAACACATGTAATATTCAGACATGACACAAACTCTCTTGTGCACATTTCATCACAATTTAATTAGCGTAGCTCTACTCATAACATGTTTAATGGTACCTGAAGACAGAGTTATATAGGACAACATAAGCATCACACTAAATAATTTCTCTTTGAAGAAAAGGAATATAAAATCTGCATGAAAGTACCAAAATATATCCCAATTACCACCAGTTTGAGTAGAAAAGGGTTTGTAGTGCTTTTGACACATGAATTCTTGTCAGCCTTAAAAAGAAAAAAAAAAAACACCTGTAATGAGTAACGATGCTGCATTTGAGAATGCCGTGTCTGCCACCAGGTGGCCAGACTGCACTCTGCATATGACACCTTTTCAATTCATTTACTATTCAACCTGCCTCTGAATGCAGTTCTACTCCTCCATTAACTCACAGCCGCGAGCAATGCAGGCAAAAAAAAAAAAAAAAAGCTAAGGAAAAACAAAGGATGGAGTCCGAGCAGGCACATAGCTCAAAGCAGGGGAACATACACTGTGAAACATGAACTGTTGCTTTTTACAGTATGGATGCCCTAAGATTCTGATTCATGCATATACAGTATTTTATTAGATAGAATTATTATTATACAGTGTTTTGTTATATTATACAATATTTTACTACCGCTCATACTGCACATTCATGTTTAGATTTTTTTAAGAATTTAATAAATAATACATTTTAATGGCTGCTGAAAATTCTGCATTGTCATCACAGAATTAAATGACATTTTAAAGCATATTAAAATAGTAAAGTAATAGTATTATTGGTGGACATAAAAAACATTTTATGACCCAAAACTTTTGAACAGTCGTGTATACACTCATGTCAATAGAATAAAATAATCACAATAATCAAATGACTTCTGACAACTGATTTAAATATATATATATATATATATATCGAATAGAATACTTTTATGGTACTTGTGCTTGTCTTGAATGATTTTTATTTCTTTTTTTTTCAGAGCTGGAACATTTCATATGGATGAACATCCCACTGAAGACTGTTCAGGGGTTTGCTAATGTCTTAAGGGAGGCTAAAATGTCTATTTCCCACATATTAAAGTCCTTTTGCATTTTGTCCCTCGCTGGCTGGGGAAATGCTGACCTAGCACTCCTCTATCACTAGCAGAAGTCAACGCACTCCTTTCTCCTCTACTCACCATTGGTCCTTTTCTAATTAAGCTGTGCCCATTTAAGCATCCTTGTCATAAAGAAATGCTTGCATGAGCAAAACACACAAGCCTCGTCACTTGTAGGAATGGGCCTGTAAAGTGGTTTGATTAGTCATTTAAAGTGCCTGTAGTTTAATTAAAATCACCTAGCAATTAGCAGCAGTGGCATCACTTTTAAGAGTATCTCCGCCATCTTCACTGCATTAACTGGTCTTAATAATCATAATTGTGTCAGTAGTGCTGCAATCCATGTAAACATATGGCTAGCAGTGAGCACTGATCAGGACATCCGACGTGCACCTCATTCAAGCAAACATAAAGCAAGACAACAACAGAGTTATGGATATTGTGAGATTAATAGGGTGTGCCCATTTAAATGAGGTACTCATTAAATTGACAGATTACTCCCTAACATGTCCCATGCCGAAAATAATGATCAGCTATCTGATCAGCATGAGCGTGGTCTGCAGACCATGCTTGACTGCTGATGAGTTGGCGTCTCCAAAGAGTTTCATCTGTCATAAAAGCATGAATTACTGGATTGCATGATGAGTGATTACCGTGCACAATGTGTCAGAGCAGAGAAAAAGAACAGACACTATTCACGAAGAGAACAAAAACTTCTATCCACTTGTTATGACTCAATGCAGTTTTAAGAGAAAGCACACTCATGCATACACACATAATCTTTCAACCTTGGCAGATGAACAATGAAGCTTGTAAGACTAGCTACTTACCTGACTGGAAAGATAATGCAAAATTGTCTATTTGACATTATAAAATGCCATTTCTCTGGTACACTGTGCACTACAAGACTATGGCTTATTGCTAGTGCTGAAAATATTGGAAAATGTTTCACAGTTTTTCTTCCACTGCAAATATACTATTAGTAACCAGTAATCACCTTAAGTTCCCTATAGTAAATCAAGATACCATTAAAACAAGATACATGTTTAAAAGAAAAGTTATTTAAAATACTTTTATATTATATTAATAGAAACATCGTAAAATATATATAGTCTTGTTCTTATATGACAGAATGCTAGTTCAAACCAACAGATACAACCAACAAATATTTTATGCATTTCAAAACATATTAAGGCATTTTTGCACAAAATATGTGACAAAATATGTGAATTCAAGAGGCATCTGCAAACAAATCATGCTAGACCTTCACTCACTACTGACATTATTAATGTTTGCAACCAGAAATTGTCCATCTATTATTTTAGGACTTGCAACCAAATTTCTTGTGCAGCAATTTGCTCAGAGCTGAAAATTGAAAATTGACTCACCCTCGGCCATCCAAGATGTAGATGACTTTGTTTCTACATCAAAACAGATTTGGAGATATTTTAGAGAAAATGTTATTATGAATTCATATTTTGGATAAAAGCTATGGTTTAAAATGAATACGCCTTGATGATGGATTTGTTTATAACAAACATACAGCTTCACAAAACATTAATTAATGGGCTGGAGTTGTGTCGATTATTGTGATGCTTTTATCAGCTGTTTGGACTCTCATTCTGACGGCACCCATTCACTGCAGACAATCCACTGGTAAGCAAGTGGTGTAATACTATTTCTACAAATCTGTTCTGATGAAGAAACAAACTCATTTTTGAACTGTTCCTTTAAGCTTACTGTAGGCCTCTGAAACACATTGAATATATGTATATACAGGTTACTTAATTTCATTCATATGCATCCACTGCAGAACGTAGACCAGAATCAAGCATGCATTACAATATCTTCAATAAATCTGAGTAAACGGTCTGCCATTAGAGCTTTGACCTCCGTTCAAACGATCAGTGTCCGAATATTAAGGTCACTAGCAGGCCTGCCTCGCTAATCACCAATACACGTCATCCATTTCATAGATTTCATGCTTTGAAAAGCAGTGTGTTTCTAAAGAATAGGCCTCCTCATTGTCTCACAGCAATTACCAAAATCCACAATGGCACATGTTCGTCTGCTTTTATGTGTGCTTTTCCTCTTGCGTGCTGTTCAGTTCTCCCTTTCAATCACATTCATCCCACACGGCCTCCAGCTTTCCAGATGAGCCCTATTCCCATTCCACCACTTAAACATAATCAAAGGCATTACGCAAATCCATGAAAGACCTCTAATTCACAGCAAGGCCATAATCACGGTCTACCCTCTTTATTTTGCATGACACTTTTTCTGAAAGCCTGCTCCATGTAATCAAGGGGGTTCTGATTTTGACACAATTCTTTTCTCTGTCCCCATTGAAGGACTCAGAGCTAAAAAGAATATTCTTGTTCACCTGACAGCATTCTTTTTGCGTTCTTCAAGATCCCTGATACAGCTTTGTGCTTTCTGAATATGTGCTAATGGATTAGACCTTAAATGCTAAAGTACACTTTTTGAGACTGGCTTACTGGCTCTCCTCTCTCTACAGTGGAAAGCATTTTTGGTGGGTTCACACTTGCCATGTTTTATTGCATGCATTCTCTATGGTTCAGTCGCTCTGTCTCCTGGCAGCGTAAAGGAGATCAATCAAAGCTTGTTGTGAGGGTGCTGAACTGCCTTTGGCTCATTTTGCTCATCCAAATGCATCCTATTACACATAATGTGTCCTCTACATTTTACTTCCGAACTCTCTGCCTCTTCTCTCATTACACTCAACCCTAACAAACTAGCTCTCCTTCATCTCAGAAATAATTTCATCTACTAACTAATGTCTGATATTGATGGATTGCAGCAAATATTATCAGCAGCATCACTCTTGTATTTCCATACCCAACGATCTTGAATATGTCGGCGTGAACTTTTCAATTATTTTAAATTATGTTCCAGGAAGATGAGAACTGTAGCCTACCTCACCCATTTGTCTGTATGACATATGGGTTTTATAAAGAAATCAAATTGTCAGTGCTGTCACTAAATTTCACCAGTAGAGGGTGCAACAAATTAGAAACTGATTTTTTTTTTTTTTAAACAACTACAATAGGGCTGTATACATTTTATTTCATTCAATTTCCGTTTCATTTTTTAATGTCAGGAAAGCCTAGGCAATATCATAAAATGAAAATTACAATAAAGCAGTAATGGTTAGTAGCCTCAGGTGGTCTTAATAACCTTCTTCACATCTGCTGAGTTTTCCATATGCATAATGGACACTACAGGAATGAAGAGACATAACTTGATTAAACTATGGATAATTTTATCTGGCTCCTGGTAGGCAGTCACAACAGTAGTGGCTTCATGCTGCATTTGTCCACTTCCCCAGTCCAAGGGATGTGGATAATATACAATAACAATAAATCTGTTCTTGGTAGAATTTTTATTGGGTTATACTGTTAAATGTAAATTCATTATGAAAGTGTTGTAAAATCTGTGAGCTTTACAGCTTATATTAATAAATTCAATGAAGACCCTTTTTCAGAAAAGCATAAAGACCATTTTTCTGGTAGATAGAAAATAGTCTCCTCTGATAAAAGATGATCAAATAATGTTTATCAAATATAGACGAAGTATATCCCTGTACAACATATCTCTGTATAAATGTAGGACAGCCAAGTATCGCAATTTAAAATCCTTTTATCTAACTAATATACTGTAAACTGAATATATCACCAGACATTTCTCAGTCTTTTTGTTAAACTGTGAATTTCCCCTGAGCTAGTTCCACAGATAAATGAAATTGAATAAATGAACAGTAATGTGCAAGCAATGTTCATTCTGTTAGGAACTCTTCCTTATATACTCAACTGTAATACAAATGATATAATATTCAACTAGAACTCGTGTGCATTACAGTTGTGCAATTGTGTGCATTACATTAGGTCATATATGTAAATATAAAATATATATAATATCAAAGTGCCACAGCCAGGAAATGTGTATTTTATATACAAAAATGCCTTCATTTACACATGTTTTGAGGGTGCAGCTTGGGCATGTTATTATATAGGCTAGTCATGTTTGAAAAACTTCCCTGTTCTGAAAAAATACATCACCTTCATTTGAATAAAGCAGTGAGCTTTGGGAACTCTCGCATTTTTAGCAGTTAGATTAAGCATTTGGGTTATATTTACTATAAGCAGCTCTATTAGTCATAATTTTAAGCTGTAATGTATACTGTAATATCTCTGTGCCTCAGCTGTTCTCTGAGTTTATTATAATTCGCTCTGCTAACAAGCACATGTTAATGCCTGACAGGTTAATGACTGTGTGTTTAGGTGATAAGTGTTTGTTTACAGTGTGACATCCACCAGCAATTCCTTAGCGTCTGTTCTCTAACAAACAGAAAATGACTTCTCTGGAAGTATCATTTCAGAAGATAACTGCATTGCAGATGTGTCAGGCTCTTCAGTTCAGCCGGGGGTGTGAAATTCAAAGTAATTGGGATCTGAAGGGTTCGGATACCTCCCTAGTTTATTCAAGGAGGTTGTCAATGATTCATAGCGTCTGCGGACACAATAAAATGTCTATTTGTGAACTGCAAATCATTCAAATATCTGTGAAATTGACAGCTATAAAAAAGCAAGTGTATGTTAGACTGGATGGTGAATGTATGAATGAAAACAGAGTGTGTGCATCAGATTTCATCTGGACATGATCACATTTTTATTTTATGAACAGGGAATAAATAATATACCATTGCCAGCAGAGGGCAATAGAGTGTAAAGAAACATTGAATAGGGTAGGGTTTTTTCAAAACTACCAGCAGACAATTATGAAAATGTCACCATGATTTAATATCATTTGAAATGGCCATGGTAAATAATCCAATATTAAATATTTTATGAAGAATTCAAACCAACATTTTCACATATAGTGCCACTGTACAACAAGAAAACATTTAGCTTCAACCACACAACTAAAAGGGATAGTTTTGGATCCCATTGACTTTCATTTATGGGCAAAAATAGCTGTCCAAACACTTCAAAATATATTCTTTTGAGTGAACTATCGCTTTAACAGCAGGATTTATGTCTCAAAGCAACAGGTCCAAAGCAAAGAAAGAATGGAAACCACTTTCTGTTTCTATCTCTCATCCTTTACGTAACTTAGTGAAATGTACCCTGTCAAACTATATTAAAATAATAGGACAATCTGTAATAGTACAGTTTGAACTCTGTAGAATAACAAAACAAATTCCATGGACACAATGAATCCATCATTGAAAAAGAGCCACAGTTTCATTATTCTTACACCCTTCCTATTAAAATAATGCAACCATAAGCCATAATTCCATAATTCCTGTTTCAATTAAAGTTCAATTTCCATTATGTACTTTCAGTATTAATAATTGCTCTAATTACAGTAAAGGGACCTAAAAGAATTCTAATCTACACTATGGCTAAGTTTGGGGCTGGTATTTTTTTTTTTATTATTAAATAGGCCTAAATTCAGCAAGGATGCTTTAAATTTACTATCTTTACATTGTATATATATTTATTTATTGTTTTTTTTAACTTTCTATTCATCAAAGAATCCGGAAAAAAAATGTATCACAGTTTACACAAAAAAATAAGCAGCACAACTGTTTTCATAATGATAAGAAAATATTGGAATGATTTCTGAAGGATCACATAATGGCTGCTGAAAAAAAATCTAATTTGACATCCCAAGAATAAATTACATTTAAAAGATACAGATATTTACAATTTTAATATTGTTTATTACTATTTTAGTGTTACTTTTTTCAAGAATACTAAAAATGCTTTGTACCATTATCTACCAGCAGGGGCTGAAAGCTGACAAACCTATATTTGACCCTGTGCCTACATCTTGACCCAACTATTTTACTCAAACACATAATAGGTTAGCAGAAAATGATTAGTTAAAAGCTCATACCATGTAAACTGTCAGTCAGCGATGTAGCTGTCAGACCAAATGCAGGTGGACTCCAAAGACAAAATGCATCAATGGTACCTGTGAACTCTTACCGTGACAGGAGAGGGTCAGGTCTCTTCGAATCCCTGTCAGACTAGCATTTTCCCTCAGGTTTAATTAGAAACTCTTCTCTCGGTATCCAGCATAGTTAGTCTTTCTGTTGCACAACCCAGCATGAGACAGAAAATATGATCAATACGCATAATACCAGAACTGCTCAAGTTCTAAATATATCCTGACGGATCCTGACCACGAAACTTGTTACAGTCTGTACATGTAGCTTAGATCATTGCCTCATCCTACACTGTGAACTACAGTATTCAGCAGACCATATTTTCACATTTATAATACAAAAAGCCATATAAATAATGAAACAACCAGACATACTGCCAAGAACCCTTTCTACAGAAGCACAACATTCAAATTTATCTCTCCAGTGGCAATCCTTCAAAGAATAAACAGCATTATTATAATAGTATTATCAATATGTCAGCTATTGATTACATGAACTTCATGAGAAAACTGTGCTTTCCTGCCCCATGATTATGTGGTTGTCTCAGAGCGGAGAAAATAAATTACGATTTCACCACTGAGCTTTTTGTTCAGAGCTGCACTTCATTCTTGTCACGGAGCGATGGGCCCCTGAATCAAGTCCTATTTTCAATCCAACAAAAGCTCTATTCTCTCTAGGCTAGCGGAGTGATGCTGTTACCGCCAAGTCACATTTAGTGGAAAACATACGACATTCTGATTAAGACAAAAGCTAGGGCTTAGACTCAGTGCTTCGGGTTAATAAAGGTATTGACCTGCACAATGGAAAAAAGCTCTTGAGGCCTTTTAGGATTTAACTGCACTGTCCTTCTCAAATTTAAAGGAACACAAAAGAAGAACGTTTAAAGAATGTTCATGTAGCTCTTTTCCATACAACAACAGTTCAGAGTGACCACAGCTGTCAAGCACCAAAAAGGGATGAAAAATACCATAACAGCAGTACATTTGAATCATGTGCTGTATAGTTAGTAATACTATTCAGTTAACATTATTTGCATTTTTTTTTTTTTTAAGAAAAAGCAGTATAATTTTAACAGGCATTGTCATACGCAGAGGCGTCATGCCCATTGAAACTAAGGGGGCACGTGCCCCCTCAGATTTTTGAGCCAAGTGGATTTTGAATGCAGCTTCCAAAAGACAAAAAATAGCCGAATAATATTTTTATATTTGATACAATCACACTGGCGTGATTAGATCGTTCAGTGCGTCAAATCACCAGCCGCTAAATTCTAATCTGCGTTCGCTGGCTGGCGCTGAGCCAGACGCATTTTTACAGCGCTGTATTATAACCAATCACACACCATGCTGTTGAGCCAATCAGAGGCGTTCAGATGAGTCACCGCTGAAACGCGGTGTTTTGTTCAGGGCGAGCGCTAGCTGACTGAATTCTCTCATCAGAAACAACAAAGTGCAGAAGTGCGTACGATGTAAGAGATTAATTTCACAATGCAAACAGCTTCAGTGGTTATAATGGGAGTTTTTGAGACTGAAGTCTTGATAATGAAATGATAATGTTCTTTAATATAAGTTTCCTTTGCTGTGTTCTGAACAATGAAAGTGATAAAATATTTTATGACTGACTTTGTATTTAACATGAATTTAATAAAACGTTGTAAGTTACTAATTATAAGGCATGACACCCATATGGTACAGAAAGTCGGATTTTATGCGTAGTTAATGGGTCGTTCTACAGAAATGTCCACTTTTGGTATGGCAAGATGTCTTAAAATATATTTCTTTTTCTAACATTTAAACTTAGACCACATTATTAGATTACCTTTGGACTTTATGAATATACATAAATGACAGCTTTATTATTATTATTATTATTATTATTATTATTTATCTTTTGTGCATTTATCTACCCATAAGGAAGATGACACCAGTGACAGTAAGCGTTGACAGTGACAGTAACACACAATTTTCATGAAAAATGCATTTTACAAAATGGCTTTTGCAAGGTATCAAACCACATGTTGTCAACCATGGTATACTCACTAAATTAAGTAGTTTAATCCATTTGTATTCTAATTTTTTACAGTTCCCTAACAATAAATGAACTTTCAACTAAAAGCAAAGTTCAACTAAAAGCTTCATATGAAATCATGAGATAAATAAGAACATTTCTGATAACTGAAAAGAGACAGTGGACTTATCATGGGCCTTTCTTCATAGATCTTCAGGAAATAGGAAGAAGGAAGTCAAGTGATGTCATCAGTGTGATTTTTATTTCAAAATAAACTATTTTTGTTAAACCGTAAAACCAGTGACAACTCCAGGGGACCACTACTTTCATTATTTTATAATATTTATTCACCATTTAGTTTTTTAATGTCATTTACATCATATATTTGATAGTTATGTATACATTATTTTATTTTAAATGGTAGAAAAACCTGTTTTTGACCTCATAATAAAGCACTTTTTCTCTGTACATGGCTGTGGGAACGAGCAGTTTTGTGGTGCTTGGAATTCTATATAATTAATTAAAAAACAAATATTGCCACATTGATGGCTCAAGAAGGTGTAATTGTTCAAATAACAGATTGTTTCATTTTAAAATTGTAACCCTAAAGAGTTTTTCAAGTGTAATATTTCTGAAAAAAATTGACATTTCCATAGAATGACCCTAATAGAACATTAGGCTAATTTGCCCATCGCCCTGTTATAGATTAACTAACATGATATATAAAGGTGCAAAATGCATTTACTTACAGTTTACATAAGCTTACTGCTGTGTCAACCCCCATCTCCCCACCCACCTGTGCCCCCTCAAAAATAATAAGTGCATGACGCCCCTGGTCATACGCATAGCCTCATATCAGTCATATTTGCTACTACAGTTTCCCTCAGATGACCTCTCTGCCATTAGGCCTACCATATTTTTTGCTGTAAAAAAAATACACAATAAAAGATAAAAATGTGAGGAAATAGTTCTCCTAAATAGTTCGTTATTTACTCACCATTATGTTGCTCCAAATATGTCGTTTTCATCCGTGAAACAGGAGGTAAACGGATGAGAGGAAGATGATTGTCCCAAAAGCATGAAGTCTGAAGGTATTACATAGTTTTGTATCAAACACAGGCTAATAGTTAAGTCGTTATTTACTCAAAATCTTGCCCTTCTTCCATTTGAATCCGGCCAGCATGAAAGCGTTTGTTTGTTGACGCGCTTCTCTGTAAATGCTCTCAACACCATATAAGGAGAAGAAGGCGGAGCAGAATTGGCTTCGGTGCACAACAAATCTTTAAATATTCAGATTTAGAAGGGCTTTACTTAATTGTAAATATGGTGGATACAATCAATATAAACTTGTAAGCTTTAAAGCCAAAAAAAAAAAAAAGATAGAGTTCTGTGGAAAGTTGGGTTTGTACGTTATCAAACATTTTATGTGCTCCTATAGAGCATTTTATATTGAAAGAAAGAAAATAAATTTAAAAAGTGACTTGGGTCAGGCATACAGGAGTTTCTTCAATCTTCTACAGGAGTTCCTCCATTCTTTTTAGGTATCACATTTATTGAATTATTTTTTTTTTTAAATACTGAAACCAATACTATTAAATTGTTCTTTATTTTGTATATTTACATATTCCACTGCAACTACTGTAGTGAAGATCGTTTTCCCACATCGATTTAAAAATTGCTGCTTGTTTGTATCTAATGATACGTCTTTTCTGTTTTTGACCAGATCATTTCATTTACATCACACAATATGTTTCTCAAAAGAAAGAAAGAAAGAATGCTATGTATATTGCATCCATGACTGACAGTCACATGCCTCAATATCTCTGCAGGCCTCTAAGGCTTTGAGAATGCAACATAAAATTTTAACCCGAAGTGTAGCATTTAAGCCAATTTAAAAATCTAAAATATTTATTTTAATATGAAATCAGGAAAACAGTGACAAAATATAAGTAAATACTTATTAAAAAATGGTTCACACATTGCGGTTTTTGTGAATTGTGGGGACATTCCATAGGCGTAATGGTTTTTATACTGTACAAACCGTATTTTCTATCACCCTACACAACCCTACACCTAAATCTACCCCTTACAGGAAACTTTGTGCATTTTTACTTTCTCAAAAAAACTGTATGATTTATAAGCCTTTTGAAAAAATGGGGAGATGGGGAAATGTCCTCATAAATCACCTTCTCCTTGTAATACATGTCATACCCATGTCATTATACAAATTTGTGTCCTCATATGTCACAAAAACACGCACACACACACACACACACACTTGAGTTTCCATGTTTTTTGGGGACATTCCATAAAATAATGTCTTTAAAACTGTACAAACTGTATTTCCTAATCCCTATACCTTAACCCTATCCCTACCGACCACACAAAACTTTATGCATTTTTAAATTTTCAAAAAAGATTATTCTGGATTATTTACAAACTTGTTTACTCATGGGGACCAAAAAAAATGTCCCTACAAGGACAAAATTTAATGGTATTAAAATTTACCCCCCCCCCCCCCACACACACACACACACACACACACACAATTAATTCAAAATAAATAAAAAATAAAATTCTAAATAAAAAAAACCCATTTGAGAGTCATAACATTTTTAATCAGTCTCTCAAAAGTCTTGATTTTTTTGTTTATAAAGGGTACATAAATATAAATCTGTTCACATATATTTGTTGTCTTTTTCCTTGCTTACAGAGACATGACCTTGACTCCCAACAAAATTCTTAACAAAATATAAGCTTTACAGTTTATATTCAACTACTGTTCCTGTTAGACTGAACATGCCAAAATGAGTTGTTACTTACATTCACAACAAAGTCTGACTGAGATCATTTTTAGTATTTTATTTGACTGCCAAAAAAAAAGAAAGAAAGATAAAAGAATAGCATGCACTATGCACTAATAGACTGATGAATCACAATCTACAGTGGGCTGAATAGTATTGATTTAGAAGTTGAAAGGGGAAATGTGTCACTGCCCTTTCATGTTGTTCATACTCAAAACAAATCATACAGTTCATAGTACAATACAGTCACGATTTTTGAGACAGTCGAAAAAGTAGTTGAATCACTGTGAATCTTTCGTGGGAAAATGAGTGGTTTGTTTCACTTTTGGTGAATGTATTATGCCAAATCAACGGAAACACCACTGCAGCATAACAAAAAGCAGAGAGTGGCTTAACATTCCAATGGCCTCTAAATGAATGAAGGACAGAGGCACATTCTGTTCCTTAAATACTGAATGAAATAGTTTAGGACTACTGCTGTGTATCCATGCCAACATGATTCTATTCTTCTGGGTTACTAGGCTCTTAGCCATCTTGAAAGAACCATCCAGTGAGCAAGTTAAATGAAAAAAACAAATTCTACCTATCCTTGTTCTCGCTATTATGTTTTACACTGCTTCTGTCAAGTATATTCTCTGTGTTTCTTAAAACATTTTAATTTAGAAATACTAAGGATACATTTATATACAGATAAAAATGAACTTCTATGAATTACACTAGGATATGTAGTACAGATCAGCAACGATATCAAGTTATTTAATGAGACCACATTTTATTCAAGTTGACCGTTTATTAAAGTTACACAATTAAAAACTTTTTTCAAGTCTATCTTTAGCATGGCAGCAGGATTTTAGTACTACAATTATTCTATATAAAAATATTTTAAAATTTACAGGTTAAATTCAGAATAGCAAAACTACTGTAACGCCACAAAGATAACACACTGAAGTAGTGCTAACACTATAGACGTCTAGTAGTACGTCTCTCTTTCCACCCAACCTGCAAAGAAAGAAAAAAATAAAACTTATTTTTACTTTTACAGTTGAAAAATATAAAATGATGCACTCATACACTACTTACACAAGACATACATTTGTATACTATTCATTTAAATCCTACAATACAGTTCAATTGGTTAGAACAAGGTTGCAGTTTCCTGATTACCTCCGGGGTTCCGTCTAAGGATGAGCTTTCTGATTTCATCATAAATAAAGATGAGAAGAGAGTACGGGAAGGCACAGAACCACCAGTTGGGCCTGTAGATAGAGCACAGAATATAAACCAAAGAAGCAGCCAAGAAAAAAACTGCATATTTATTTTACACAAATAAATTTTAGCCTACTTGAGTGGGTACATTCTGAGAGCCACATCCATGCCAGGGCAATAAGACAAGAAAGCCGCCAGTGCTGTTTCCTCAAACAATCCAAAGATCAGGATTTTGTTCCTTGTAGGACAAAAATGTAGTAAACAGACAATAAATAAAAGAAAATCTCCTCAAGATCATGGCTTATGCTCATTCAGAGAACATTTGTTCTCCCAGACTCACTTCATTCCCTGCTGGAAGACAGAATTACGCCTGGTCTTGCAGATAATCAGATCGGCCCACTGCACGACCACAATGCTGGCGAAGAATGCTGTGTGGCACGTGAACTCCACAATTTTTCTCTGTTCGTATGTCTGAGAAAACATAACATTGTTTTGGTACAATAATAGTTTGATAGTATCACTTGTGAAGGCTTCAATGAGTTCCAAAAGGACTTTCTCTTTCGGGAAAATACAGTAATACTGTTGACTCATGTTGCTAAAAATAATTTTGTCCAAAACTATGCTCTCAAGAATGAGAATGTCCCTCCCCCTGACTAGCATGTAGCAAATTTATGGTTCACGGCTGTGACGTAATTCTTAATACCTACCCACTGTTGCCCATAACTGTCCTCCAGATCATTAATATGCTTGTCATCCCAGTGTACACGAATTCCAAGTAGTCTTGATGGTAAAAAGCCATTTTCAGCAAGAATGACAAAGTATGTGAAAAATCCAGCCAGAGCCTGAATCATACCTGCAGAATGAGACAAAATCTTCTATTTGAACTCTTTTAAATTGTGAAGCCATTTTCACATTTTGACATGAGAAGCTTTTATATGATAGCATGCTAGTCAGAAAAAAACTTGGGATGAGATTCACAACTTTCACGTAATTTAGCACCTGATCGACGAACACCATTAACAATGACAGTCTTCTTAGAATCTTCTGTGTTCTCCAGGAAACTTGGACAATTTTAGCATTTTTAGTGCCACGCTCAACCATTTAAGCTACTGGAACAAAGCAACTACATGTCCACCTACCTATCTGTCCATATGCAATGCTAATAAGTCTTTCATTCACCAGCTTGTCTGTTTTAGGGTTTCTGGGCTGTCTCTTCATGATATCACTCTCAGCAGCCTCGTATGCCAGAGAAATAGCAGGGGCCTTGAAAACAAAACAAAATGATTAACTGTCATCTCTTGTAGAGATAAAATGCCAAATGTGAAAGTGTGAAAAAGAAAATAAGCCAGTGTGTTGTGCACTGACCATGTCTGTTCCCAGGTCAATACACAGAATGGTGACAGTTCCTAGAGGCAAGGGGATGTTGGCGATAATGAAGAGCAGGAAGGGTGTGATCTCAGGGATGTTACTGGTCAGGGTGTAAGCAATGGACTTCTTCAAGTTGTCAAAGATCAGACGGCCTAGAGTGGAGAGAAAACACTAACAAAGGAGCCCAAAATATTGAGAGGATATGAAAAAAAAGGTCTCCTGTACCTTCCTCTACGCCTGTGACAATTGAGGCAAAGTTGTCATCCAGGAGGATCATGTCAGCAGCCTGTTTGGACACGTCTGAGCCAGCAATGCCCATAGCAACACCAATATCAGCCTTCTTCAGTGCTGGAGAATCATTCACACCATCCCCTGTTACAGCTACTATGGCTCCCTTTGGAACAGAAATGATTTTTTTTAGTAAGCATTAAGTTAAATATTGCAATTTCTAAATGCTCTCTAAACCAGAGGTTTTCAAACCAGAGGCTGCAAAGGGTCCTAGGTGATCCGTGGAAAACTATTATTTATACATTAAGCTAAATGAGAAAATGTATTTTTTGTATATTAATGCATCAATTAAATATGTTTAATGCCTGTTTAATTTTACAGAATTATTATTCATTTTTCATTTGGTTTTCTAAAGAATAATCACAAAACATGAAATGGTTAGAAATCATGAAATAAATTCATTTTATGATTTTCAGATCATTTTATTCAACAGCTTTTATTATTTAACAGCCTTTATAAAAGCTTTCATTTATAAATGATATACAGTTTGTATACAAATAAATTGTTCAATTTTGTTCAGGTGTATACACAAAATTTTATCAGTGATTAGGAAAACTAATTAGATACAACTTTTTCAAGTAAATGTGTATTATTTTTAATTAATACAAATTTGCTTTGGCTTCAGTACATGAACAATATAAAACAATTTAAACAATCATCTTAAATGCAGACAATTTCAACAATTTACAATTTAAAATAACTATTTTAACTATTTAACTATTTCAGCCACCATTACAGTCTTCAATGTCACATGATCCCTCAGAAATCATTTTGAAATCATATGATTTGGTGTTAAAGAAACATTTCTTATTTTTTCAATGTTGGAAACAGTTGTGCTGCTTAATATTTTTGTGAAAACTGATCATTTTATTAAGGATTGAATGTGCATAAAAAATACTTGGATATATTCAGAAGTTGAATGATTACCTGTCGCTGACACCCCTCAACAATAATCAGTTTCTGCTGTGGTGATGTTCTGGCAAACACAATTTCTGTGTGGTGCTTCAGAATGTCATCTAGCTGTTCAGCAGTGAGGTCCTTCAGGTCTCCACCGTGAACCACGCATGCCTTTGCATCTCTGAAAGAGATATTTATTGACTTAATAGATTCGTGTCAAGGAAATTTAGAGTGACGTTTTAGTAAAAGTATCCTAATACCTGGGATTGACCTCATTGACAGGGATATTCAAGCGAGCAGCAATGTCTTCCACAGTCTCATTACCCTCAGAAATAATCCCGACACCCTTTGCTATGGCTTTGGCAGTGATTGGATGGTCACCGGTTACCATGATAACCTAATAGTTGAGAAATATATGTGTAAACTATAATTATATAACCATCTCAGTGCATTGTAAAGGAATTGTATCTCTGCTTTACCTTGATTCCTGCACTTCTGCATTTGCCCACAGCATCAGGGACAGCAGCACGTGGAGGGTCGATCATTGACATCAGACCCACAAAGCACAGATTCTCAGTAGGGAAATTCACATCATCAGTATCAAACTGGAAGCCTTCTGGAAACTGTTCATCAGGGAGGCAGAAATGACAGAATCCTGTTGGAAAAAAATGTGAATGATCAGTCCACAGTCTGCTCAGGTGAACTCACAACTTTTATTTGAAGAAGCAGTTTTTTTTTTTCTCTTTTACCTAAAACTCTTTCTCCAAGTCCCCCGAGCTCCAGATAAGCATTCTGAAAGGCTTCTTTCATTTCATCATCCAAAGGTTGCTCTTTGCCTTGGATCAATATAGTAGCACAGCGGTCCAGGATTCTCTCTGGAGCTCCTTTCATCACCAGCAGGTGTTTAGACTCTGTGCCACCATTTGGGTTCTTGTGCACTGACAGCTACCAATGCAAGCATCAGATCATTTCATATAATGATGAGTTGTATTTTATTAGTTGTGTAAGGGCTATCAATGCAACATATTCATTCGTGGCATATTTTACATTCTCGAACTGGAAATCTACTAAGTAGAGATGTAAGATCCTAAATCCAGTACCTGATATTTGTTTGTCGAGTTGAAAGGGATTTCCGCCGCTTTGGTGTACTTGTCTCTCATTTCTTTCACTGATCCACAGCAAAGCTCAATGCATTTCAAAAGAGCAGATTCAGACGCATCCCCAGCAACATCTCTCTAAATATTTAAATACACAAGTGAGATATTTATTACAAACTATATCCACAATGTGAAATAGCATGTTTTTGCTTTTCAATTTTCATTAGGAGCATTATTAGATGGTGCATTGACAAATTTATATGTGTGTGTGCGTGTATTATACAGATTTTTGTATTTATTCATATATATACATGTATTTATACATATTTTAGATGTATTTAACAAATGTTTGTGTCAGTAAGATTATTCACTTTTGAAAGAAGCCTCCTATGTTTACAAACTCTGCATTTATTTGATCAACAATACAGCAAAAAAACTTACATTGTGAAATATTATTACAATTTAAAAGCATTAATTTCTATTTTGATTTTTTTTTAAATGTAATTTATTTCTGTGATGCAAAGCTGAATTTTCAGCAGCCAATTCTCCAGTCTCCAGTGTCGCATGATCCTTCGGGAATTATTCTAATATTATCTATAATAATATATTGTCTGATTTGACGCTTAGGGAACACTTCGTATTATTATCAATGTTGCAAACATTTTGGGGGGGATTCTTTGCTGAATGGAAAGTTCAAAACCATTTTCAAACATTTTCAAAGCAAGTTCATTAACATTTATTTTTATTATAAATCTTATGTAACATTTCAAATCTCTTTACTGTCACCTCTGATTAATTTAAGCATTGTATCCTTGCTGAACAAAATTAATTTCTTTCAGAAAGAAATCAATACTTTATTATTATTTTTTAACAAACATATAACACACACTGCACTGCTTTTTTTAAAAAAAGCACCAAAAGTCATTGTATAACTTGCGCACTTACCTACAGTGTCACACCCTGTAAGTATAATTGCTGTGCATCAAATCAAAAACTAACCTTTAGAATTGGCACATCTGTCTGTTCTGCCAGGAAGACAGCCCTGTTGCAGAGCCCAGCAACACGAGCCAACGATGCCCAGGTGGCCGAGCTGCGGTCAAAGGATGTCCCGCTCTGATTCTCTGTGGTGTCAGCCTCATGGATCTGGTTATCAAACCACATGTGGGCTACGGTCATGCGATTCTGCGTTAATGTGCCAGTTTTATCAGAACAGATGGTTGAGGTTGAGCCCAGCGTTTCAACAGCCTCAAGGTTCTTAACCAAACAGTTTTTCTTAGCCATGCGTTTCGCTGTGAGGGTGAGACAAACCTAAAGAATGAGAAGCAGAGAGCAGGTGTCAAGCACATATTAGGGCCTAATCTTCAAACAAAGTAAGTCTGAACTAACTAACCGTGACTGTAGCAAGAAGACCTTCAGGCACATTGGCCACAATGATGCCAATAAGAAAGATAACAGCTTCCAACCAGGAGTAACCAAGAACGAGAGACAGAATAAAGAAAGAGACGCCCAGGAAGACAGCCACGCCTGTGATGATGTGGATGAAGTGCTCAATCTCAATGGAGATGGGAGTGCGCCCGACCTCTAGTCCAGATGCAAGTGTTGCGATTCGGCCCATGACGGTACGGTCTCCGGTGCTGATGACGATGCCACGTGCAGTACCTATGTGCAAATATTGCATGAGAAACTTTTAAATGTAAATTACATTTAAATTTAATTTGATCGAAGTGATTGATCAATTATAATATTACAAAAGATTTCTATTTAAAATAGCTGTTCTATTGAACTGCATATTAGTCAACGAATCCTAAAAAAAAAATGTTTCAGTTTCCACAAAAAATATTAAGTAGCACAACTGTTTTCAACATGTTTTTTGAGTGCCGAATTATCATATCAGAATTATTTCTGAAGGATCATGTGTGTGGTACTGAAGACTGAAATAATGGCTGCTGAATATTCAGCTTTCTCTTCACAGGAATACATTACATTACATTAAAATATAATAAATAAAATAGAAAACAGTTATTTTAAATTGTAAATATCTTGCTGTATTTTTGATCAAATAAATGCAGCCTTGGTGAGCATAAGAGACTTCTTTCAAAAACATTTTAAAAAATCTGATAATTTGATATTTTGCTTTGCCAACAAAAGTAGTTGCAATTAAATTAGAATTAGTAAAACAGCAGAATAAATCACAGATGCTGAAAATGATTCAGTGGCTCACACATGAAGTCTATCATTTGTTTAATTTCTGAACAAATCAGTGGTTTTTAATGAATCGGTTAAGTCAATGACTCAATGATTCACTCATAAAGACAATCCTTTGTCGCCACCTAACGGCATTACGAGTAATATTAAAAGTAAAAGTATAAATATAAAAATAAAATGAGATGAACTGAATTATAATGTAATCTTAACAATAATAAAAATATAAGTGAAACACTTTACTGAACATCTGTAGTGAATGAGAATATAAATACCCTCTACACAGTTGGTGGAGAAGAAAGCAATATTCCTGGTCTCTAGAGGATTATCATTTGAGAAATCCGGGGACCGTGTCTGAGGCTCTGATTCTCCAGTCAGAGAGGAGTTATCCACCTTAAAACACCCAATTTAAAAGCTATTTTTACATAATGTCACTGCCACAGAAAGGAAATGTGATGTTCACACTACACTGATCAGCTCAGATAAGAAATAGCGGCTCAAAATAACCTTGCAGCCATGTGAGGCTATGATTCTCAGGTCAGCAGGGATCCTGTCACCACCTTTTACCTCCACCAGATCACCAACCACCACATCTTCAGCATTGATGTGTTTCTTTTCCCCATCACGGACAACCAATGCTTGCTAGAAAGGAAAAAAAGTTTATAACCTGAACAAAAAAAAAATACATAGAATACAAAGAATACAAACCTACAATGCATTTAAGCTTATAGATTAGTTTATTACACAAATTGAATGGCAAAAAAAAAAAAAAAATCTACCTGGGGAACCAAATTCTTGAAAGAGTCCATAATTTTTGAGCTCTTAGCCTCTTGATAGTATGAGAAACATCCAGTGATGATCACCACAGCTGATAGCACAACTCCCAAATACAGCTGCATTGCACAAAGGGATAAACAAGACTAGATATAAAACATCTAAGAAGCAGAACACACATTTACATATTTTTTAACATTCCCGCTCACATTGTCATTAGCTGGCTCATCTTCCATTGCCGCCTGAATGCCATACGCAAGAAAGCAGAGAACGGCACCAGTCCACAACAGCATGGAGAAACCTCCAAACATCTGCTTACAGAACTTCACCCACTCTGGGGTGGTTGGAGGTGGAGTGAGGGCATTAGGTCCATCACGGGCCAGAATCTCTGCTGCACGAGCGCTTGTGAGACCCTGGTGAAGTCAAAGAGAGGGCTATGTTAGTTATTCATCACTAGAGATTTATTAAAAGTCATTTTATAAAAGAGACACTCTACTTCATGAACTTACTCTGCTCAAGTCTGTACCATATTTACGGTGGAGCTCTTCCAAAGTTAGTTTGTGATCATCCTGAAATAGATTTTGTACAGAAAGATTCAGCCTTGTAAAAATTATCAGAGTGTACCATATTGAACAAAGCTAAGTAAAGTCTCACCAAATCCACTTCCTTTTTCAGCTCATCCATATCTTTTTCCTTCTTCTTGTTTTTGTTCTTTTTCTTTCCTCCTTGCTCTGACGTTGCCGCCAGCTCATAGTGGTCCCGTCCATCCTGCAATAGATGTTTGAAACATCAAATAACAACTTTGTCAAATAACAAGGCTGTGATAATTGTTTACTGAGCCATTTTGTGGAAAAAGTTAAACAATTCACCCCCAAAAAATAAAAATTCTGTCATTGCTTACTTTCATGTTGTTTCAAACCCTTATGACTTTCTTCAATGGAACATAAAAGGAGAAATTCTAAAGACTGTGCTGCTCACTCTTTCTCGTGCAATTACTAAGCTTTCTGAAGTTTTCAAGCTTCTAAAAAGGTTCAAAAGCACTATATATGTGGTTCACACAGTTTGTGCACTACACTTTTCAAGTTATCACTGTTATGATACCTTAAAGTCTGTAAAGTTCCTATTTTTAAAAAGAAAAAAAGCTGTATAAAATGCAACCTATACATTATATGTTTTTCCCCCCACGTTTCCAGACACTTATTACCTTGTATCTCCTGTGGTGAAGATTAGGGCAAGTTCGACTATCTGATTACCAAAACATATTCAAATTACTGCCAACCTCCTGAGTTGTTAAGGGTCTTTGATGTATTTCCAAGGGATCAACTTTCTCTTGACATGATCTGCTACATGGAACGAACAAGTATAATAATGTTACTATAGGGATATAGGGACATGGAAGCAACCATGTCATCTTGGCCTCTATCCAGTGAAAAGAAATAAGCAGAAGCAACAAAGCCTTTTCCCTCAGTACATTTCATTTCCCAAAGAGAACTTGAGTAGGCAAAGGTGGGAGTATCATTAGTTTATCTCCGAATTTCTGTGAGGGTCACACATCCGCAAACTCGCAACAGATAAACACTCCCGCACAAAGACTAGTGCTCATGTTTTATTCAATTGTCCAGTCAACCAGAATTCAGTGCAATTGTTGCCTCAGGCAAACATGTTGTGCCACCTTTGGGGTGACACACAGGAGTGTGACAGGAGCAACTGTTTGTGAGAATGAAAAATGGATTTGAGGATGTTTTTCCAAATTAGATCTGCTTTCATTGTATGACCTCAAACAAATTCACATCAGTTGTAAACAGTCCAAGTTAACAGCTATTTGGCTGTACAGTGAAAGAACCTTTAGAGCTACACATTGTGAAAATAGCTGCAGTACATTAGGAGGCAAAAAGTAACTGCATGTTGACATCTTTCCTCCATTCTTATTGCAGAGGATTAGGAAAGTTTTGTGGTAATTCAGGTGAACTGACCTAGATAAAGCACACCATGTTCTTAAGGGGAGGAGAGAAAACTCCACTCTGAAACAACAACCTGTGGCACTAGAACTAGCGTTAGAAAGTAAGGAAAATGCGCAACAACAACAACAACAACAACAATAATAATAATAATAAAGTAAAAACAAATATAATAAAGTAGAACGTTATTAGCAAAACAGCACAATTATAAATCCTGATTCCACACTAAGTATGCAAATAAAGCCGTAAATAGTGATGAATAGTAATGAGTACTGCATGTACTGCACAGGTCATACTACAGCCCACTACACTCCCACTTCTCAGTCAAACTGAATATAAAATGCAATCACAGAATAAGAAACAATAAACTAATCCATATGACTAACATCATGATTACACAAAACTGAATTTAAACTTTTTGGTCTTTTTTGAATACATAGCCTATACATATACATTTATATGAATGTGTGTTTGTGTGTATAACTTTTAGATAAAATATAAGTATATTAATATTTTCGTTTAAGTTATACAAAATACTAACGTGGTAACGTCTAGTTATTTAGTTCACAGCTGGTATTTTTCACCAGCGATTTTCACACACTCATTATAATCTTTATCTTTCTGAAAATATCCGTCATAACTAAGCGAATCTCCATTAATATTAATAAGCTTCCAACGAAACATGCCTAGTTATTGAAACATATTTTACTTACCCCAACTCCCATTTTCGCTTGTGGACAGCTGCTGTGCTACTTTACGTTCACTTTCAAAGACTTTTTCAAGCGTGTGGAGCAGAGCATCAGATCATCCGCGGCTCTGCTGCAGCTCAACTCGTATGAGTCTCAATCACACGTTTGTGTAGAAACTGAACAACCAATAGGAAGAGAGCAAGCTCTTTGTGTAGCCTGTGTGTGTCTGTCTCTCTCTCTCTCTCTCTCTCTCTGTGTGTGTGTGTGTGTGTGTGCATAAGAGAAGTGTAAATCTAAGGTTTGAATCCCCTGAGACTGAGACAACCTTCTTTTTGCCGATGCATTTATATTAGGCCTACTCTTAATAATTATGTGGCAAAATTCACAGCAATAGCTTGCTTAGGATAAGATAAACAATATATCATACAAATTTTTTTTTTTATATTACTGTATAGCCTATATAGCCTACAGTGCCGGTTAATAGATTGAAAAAATGTACTGTATCTATGTTTTTGAAAGAAATCTCTTCTGCTGACAAAAGCTGCATTTATTTGATCAAAAATATAGTAAACACAGTAATATTGGGAAGTATTATTACAATTTTAAGGAATTGTTGAATTATTAAAATAGTCATTTAAAAGAACTATATTAAAATGTCATTTATTCCTGCAATAGCAAAGCTGAATTTTCAGTAGCCATTAATCCAGTCTTCAGTTTGACATGATCCTTCAGAAATCATTCTGATGTTGATTTGGTACATAAAAAAAACTTAATTATTCCAAAATGTATGTATTTTATGATGCACACAAATAAATCCCCTTTACAGGGTATAATGAGTATTAACAAATCTGGCAAAATTTGAAAAATACTGTGATGAACATACATTACAGAAAAAAAAAACACATGGAAAAATGTCTGTGTGTAATAGGATATTTTCTGGTTTCTTTCTCTCTTTTTTTTAACAAATCTTTCCCTCTGTTAAAATGACTCATTAAATAATAAAAAAAAAGAGTGGAGAAAATCGAATATATTTTCATCATCGTTTGCTTTTTCCTCCCTTGCATGTTTTACACTGCTTATGAGGAAACCATGACAATGTGGGAAACCAAGAACAGCGCCAGGAAATCTCAAGTG
This sequence comes from Tor tambroides, assembly GCA_021397915.2. Classification (NCBI taxonomy): domain Eukaryota; kingdom Metazoa; phylum Chordata; class Actinopteri; order Cypriniformes; family Cyprinidae; genus Tor; species Tor tambroides. Next base: position 68,496 of record JAFVLL020004173.1, on the reverse strand, counting down.
GCTAAAAGATAATACAATCCTGTTGTTGAGCTTTACTGTGGAGCCAAAGAGGGGTTGCTGTGTAGTCTTGACTTGTCCTATAACATTATATTATGCAATATCAGAATTGTTAGCTTATGTCTAAATACTATTGCATTTTAAAGCCATTGCTCTGTAAATCTAAATGCTTAACATGGGGTCTTAGAACCTATTATGCAAGAGCTTTGGCGGTAATCTGTGTATATAGCTGTGTATAAGCCGTGCTTTTCTGACACCAAACATTCTTAAACGCCTGAGAAATATCAGTCACACACAAGAGAAAGAGCTGCGGATGGTGTGAAGCCAGGCCATTTCAATGGGTTTTCCAATTTCACTTGATGCATTGCTTTTATTTTGTGTGTAAGCCTGTGATTACAAATGGTTATATCACTCAAGCCTCTGTTTGGTGTTTTATCTGTTTATGCCAGAAGGACACAGATGCTACCTTAGACAAATGCATTGTAATTCTCCCCTTTCAATCCCTTTGATCTGATACAAATCCATTAAAGTTATTTCTCTCGTTGGGCCATATCAAAGACCCGCTCTGTTTTCTCTTGATCTCCGTCCAGCTCGCATTCACCCTCTCCCCATTTCAGATGTCCATAGAAGTTCAAATATAGACCACACGCACCTTTTTAAACAGCTCAGGTACTCTTTCTTATAATGGATCCTATTGTAAACAAACACAAATGTGTCACACTATAGACGAGGCTTCAGATAACACCAGCTATACCTGCACTGAGATACAATGGCCACTGTAACGGTTCTGTCGGGAGATGGACAAGCCATTTCTTCTTTCCTAGAAGAGCACCGGTGCTGCTGGGTATTCTGTCTGAGATCGTATGACCTCGCTTTTCTGATGCCTGTTTGTAATGAAGTGTCAAAACCTGTCAGACAATGAGAAGATGAATTATTGGGGATGTGACCTGAGCCATGACAGCAAACAGAATGACACTTCATATTAACATAGCATATCAAACAGCAGGTTTGACAAAACACATCTTTAGATCAGATGCTTGTATATAGTGGAACTGCCATTGATTTTGCATTTAAAAAAGTTGCATCAAAGCCATGTTTAATGGCTATAATGTTGGATAAAAAATGTCAGTGCTGAATTTTATTGCTCATAGGTTCATTGTAAAAAATATCCTGTTAAATTTACTGTGGATAACCGGCAGCTGTAGTTGCCAATAAATAAATAAATGTCAGAAATAAACAAATATGGTGACAAAGTTTTAGGTATTGCAGATTTTACAACTGTAAATTATATAGTAATTTTGTTTTTTCATTAAAAAACAATATTTAACATTATGAGATGTTACAGTACATTTCATTTAGAATTTAATGATGACAGAATATTAATTTATGGGTAAACTCCAACTTATTATTAACTATTAAGTACAATATTAACTTTAGACGTTTCACCAAAAATACTGTTGTTGACAATTGCTCTAATAATTTGGTCTTAGAAGAATCTGATTTGAAATGTTTGAGTTTAAATGGAAATCTCAGACTTTTTATTACAGACTTTGACATCCTGGCATCTAAAATTCATGAAAAGGGATCTGCTCAAAAACAAGGCATAAACAAAAATCTCTTCCCATATTTATCTCTTTCAACATTGGCTGGGTTTCCAAAAGCACTAGCTTTATACTTTCATACTCCAGTTACCATACTCTGTCCTTACTCCCTTAGTTTCTGTCTGTCTTTGCATATTTGTAACTGTCAGTCTATATCTGTGTCAATGGGAGACACTTCATCATCACATCAGTCCCGATGTCACGCCAGCCCTTCTCTATCCTTTCCTCTGCCCACAACCAAACTGCATGCGTTTCTCTCTATCAGTGCACCTGTCACCGCTGTCTGTCTGTCTCTCAGACTGTGCCACTCAATCTTGTCTTGATGCTGAACATCTTCGATCGAAGCCCTATGATGTTAGCTCTGTCTCCAGCTCTGAAAGATGCAATAGATGTGGAAGTATCTCAAACACTGAATGTAACAGACGGTTCACATTTTTCACATTAAAGGAATAGTTCCCCCAAAACTAAGAATCCTGTCTGATTTATTTCAAACCCCTTTGCTTTTTTTCCCATGAAAGAAATCTCAAGATTCAAGAATATTCACATAGATTATTGCAACCACAAACTGTCAAGCTTTAAAAAGTCATATCTGTGTCGTAGGAATCACTAATGGATTACTTACAGTATATGATACTTTTACTGTGCTTTTATAGTACTATGTCTCACTTTTTTATTAAAAGCAGTCCATGTGAATAGTGCACTATATGTGACCCTGGTCCACAAAACCAGTCATAAGTGTCAATTTTTCAAAATTGAGATTTATACATCATCTGAAAGCTGAATAAATAAGCTTTCCATTGATGTATGGTTTGTTAGGATAAGATAATATTTGGCCAAAATACAACTATTTGAAAATCTGGAATCTGAGGATGCAAAAAAATCAAAATACTGAGAAAATTGCCTTTAAAGTTGTCCAAATTAAGTTCTTAGAAATGCATATTACTAATCAAAAATTATGTTTTGATATATTTACAGTAGGAAATGTACAAAAAATCTTCATGGAACATGATCTTTACTTAATATCCTAATAATTTTTGACATAAAAGAAAAATCAATAATTTTGACCCATACAATGTATTTTTGGCTATTGCTAAAAATATACCCCAGCGACTTAAGACTGGTTTTGTGATCCAGGGTCACATATTTCAAATCCTTCTTATATGACAAAAACTGTTTTCAGATGTATTATTTAATTTACTTCTAATTAAACTTATAAACATATATATCCACTCATATATTTTTGCCCAATATGTTAAATACAAACATATTAATTCTGCCCAAAATATATAAAAAATGCATTTTGTATTTTTTAAGACCAGACGGATTTAATACATTTACCAAATATTATTGTTTACATAAATATTTTTCTTTAGTTTACTTTAGTTGTAGAGGTTGTAAAAAATAAGTTTAATTTCCATGCAAATATTTTTTGCCCAGTTTTATATATATTTTCAATATATAGAATAAATTTTAAAGTCCTTTGTTTCACCTTATGTAATTTATTTTTTAAAAAAAAAACATTCCTTTAGCAATGCTGTTTACAGCATATGTTTAGCATACACATTTAATAGCTTTATTTACATATGTGAATAATGACTTAAATTCATAAAACAAAGACATTCAAGAGTCATGCAATATAGTCATAGCTATAAGGTGTATAGAGTAATTTTATGATATTTCTGTATTGCTTTTTAGAGCGGTCATTATAAATGGTCATTGAATGGATCTATATGAAGATGAATATGACAGCATACTAGTTTAAAATGCAAATAGAGTGATTAAATAATGACAGAATTTTCATTTTTGGGCGAGCTATTCTTTTGTTTGGTTTTTTAGTTATGGTAGATATCTTGCACTAAGTGGTAATGTTAATACAACACATGGTTGACTAGAAGAGGCAGAAGGTATGTTTGCATTTGACATGTTTATGGGAAGCAGGGCTATTCCTCAAGCCTTAACATAATAACTCTTGCCACCCAGATGACAGAACGTCCAGGGAAAGCTGTCTCACACTGAAACCATTATGCCATCGTCCCAGCAGGATGTTACGCACAATTGTCCCTTTTCAAAGCCAGCGTGAAAGAAAGCGTGTAACAAAGAGTGAAAGAGAGGGTGACTATGTTTACCGCCATCCAAGGGAATGTTCCCTCAGTCATTCACTGAGGCAGTCACAGGGCTCTCCTCTATTTGAGTGCCCTCACTGAACTCAGCCTACCTCAAGAGTAATTCATGTTTAATAGTACATGATGCAAAACGTGACTGATTTTTACTAATCACAGTAATCAGACTATTGGAACTAGAAGATTAAAGGAGATAGAATGATAGAGAGGGAAATAAAAGGCGAATGAGAGACAGAGGGAAGATGAGGGTCTCCCAGTCTATTGCGATGCATGAGCGGGCGCCTGGCACCCAAAACAAAGAGCTGCTTGTTTCTTGAAATTCACTGCGAGTGAAAAAGACTGCATTAAAACACATGGCACAACATATAAACACAACTAGAGGAGTTATACGCACAAAACAGGCCCAAAGGGCAGAACTTTCCTATACATGGTTGAAAGGGAAAAGTGAGGAAGTTTAATCTTTCCAGAAGTGTTAGGAAGACAAATGTTAAATCTATCTTGCATATGGTTACTAATGATTGCAACTGAAATTAAGAACATTGCAACGCTCATTTTTCAACAGCAAAATGTCTCTGGCATATACATTGATTACATACCATGAACGTGTTATATAAATATTAAATGAAATTTGTTAAAATATATTAAAATAGAAACCAGTTATTTGAAATTGTAATAAAATTTAAATTTTAATGTTTAAATGCTTATTTTAATATTCACACACACACACACACACACACAAATTTAACATTTCTTATTATCAATGTTAAAAAAGGTTGTGCTGCTTAATATTTATGTGGAAACTGACATCTGCTGAATTGTAAATGTCTTCACTGTCACTTTCGATCAATTTAATGCATCCTTGCTAAACAACAGTATTAAATTATTTTAAAAAATAAAATAAAATAAAATCTCAATCATAGTTGCTTACAGCTAGTGAGGGACTTACTGGTGCTCAGTTCAGCTTATGAAGCTTAATGAAGAACATAAACATGTTTTTAGCCGGCATTATTCTGTAATTATGGCATCTAACAGCACGAGCTAACGGCTGAAGCTAACAAGCTAAACACTGACCATGCAAAACTCTGCTAGCTATTTCGTTTTTAGTCAGTAGCTAAAACAAGATGGTGTCAGTTTGCTACTCACTCAGTCACAGCTTGAACACCTCTATAACAAAAATGTCCTTCTGAGGGAAATAAAACAGCACAGCTACAGATGGAGACATATGAAAAATATGAACTAACAGACATATGATAAAGCTATTTGATGTAGGAATATGATATGAAAAACCTGATGTTTAGAAGATGCAAAACTCACAAATCTGACACCTTACAATTCTGTCACCTCGGGGAGATAAAACATATTCATTTTGTGCTGAGAAAAGCTAGACTATAATCATAAAGGCTCCCGGCCTCAGTCTTCCGAATACTTACCCTGCATTTCCACTCCAATGATGGATTTCTGCACTGAAGAGACACAGAAAACAATGCTTCAAGCCGGATGTTGGATTATTACTCAATACTTCATGAAATGTTCTGGGTGGCTGTTGGATATATTGATGGATTTGTTGGACTGTTATTGTCAGTTTGAGTAGCTCCTAAAGGGGTTTGGCTCTTCAAACTTTAAATACAAACTTGTGTAGACAATGTCAAAAAGTTATGGGAAGCAAAAAAGCAGTGTGAACATAACTCTTTTTCTGTTTAATGGATGAAAGTCAATATGGGTTTGTAACGACATAAGGGTGAGTAAATAATGTCTGAATTCACCTTTGGGTAGGCTAAACTATTACCTGGATGTTTCCTGATTCACTTACTACTACTCAGTGAATCTAGCTTGTTCTTTTTTTGTAACAAAACATATCATTAGCTAAAAATAGAAATAATAGTTCATTATTACTGACCTGTGCAATTACCTAGTCATGTTTACTATGGACATTAGACCTCTTGTAACAAGTGTTGCTGTAATCACAGTGCCCTCTGCTGGAATAGAATAGAATTAAGGGTTCCATTTGTACTGATTATGAGAATTCAGCATGTAAAGTGCATCTTATCTGAACAGACCATCTTTGTCCAAAAAGACATAGATCATTTGAAAATTAACAAAACAAAAACATCATATAAAATAAAAATGGTGCATTTCTGATGAGAAAATATTTAATTAATTCAGCATTGTTCATGTCAATTATTCAACAAAGTTGGCCTACTGTAAAAAAAAAAAAAAAAAAATTGACATCATAATTCTGGTGAAAATTTCAGGATCAGACAGCCATAAGAAGGAAATACATGCATACTTTAGCCAACCACAGCCTATTACCATGATCATCTCATCAATATGATGCAGTCAGAACAGAGCACAGCTAACATAGATCTATGCCATCTAACCCACAGAGGAAGCTTCTAATGAACGTATGTTCCAGGGTTGTCCAGGAAATTATTGATCTTCTTTGCCACGTCATCAAGCTCATTAGTATTGCTGTATTTCAGGAGATTGTGGGATCGTACAAAGTAATGCCGGAGATAATGCTGGCTAACACACTTATGTAGCTTTTGCACCAGCCGTAATACACATCCCCTGAAGTCTCTCCAGTCCCTGGTGCAGGGGTACTTCTCACATGTCCAGAAAAGCAGTGTCTAGATGATGTAAAGACAGTGGGAAAGTGTGTAAACCTGAATTTGTGTATAAGCAGTATGATGTCTCAAAAACAAAAAAAGAAAAGAAGTGACACAGGAAAGGAGTGGAAGGCTGTTTTGCTTGGGCTGGTACCTGTAGGTGGTAGGCAGTGATGACGGGTTTGCTTCCAGGACACCAGACGTCCTCCTTGAGCTGTCTGACCACCCGATAACACTTCCTGCGGTAGCCGCCGTCGTCATCTATATTGCTCAACAGCACCTGCTCTGCCCGTGAGAAGGACAGCAGCCAGTGGTAGTTTGATGTGGCCATTAGATTGAATCCAAACGACTGCAGGGGATTTATTAGATTAATCATCATTGTATTGTATGTAAACAGTACTCAGGCCATTTCCTTTTTATTAGTTAATAATTGAAATATAGCTAATAATAATAATAATTATTATTATTTAAACCACAAAACCAGTCTTAAGTAGCACGGGTATATTTGTAGCAATAGCCAACAATACATTGTATGGGTCAAACTTATCGATTTTTCTTTTATGCCAAAAATCATTAGGATATAAAGTAAAGATCATGTTCCATGAAGATATTTTGTAAATGTTCTACCGTAAATATATTACAGCAAGTAATATGCATTGCTAAGGACTTCATTTGGACAACTTTAAAGGCGATTTTCTCAATATTTAGATTTTTTTGCACCCTCAGATTCCAGTTTTTCAAATAGTTGTATCTCGGCCAAATATTGTCCGATCCTAACAAACCATACATCAATGGAAAGCTTATTTATTCAGCTTTCAGATTATGTATAAAACCTTAAGACTGGTTTTGTGGTCCAGGGTCACATATTAAAACTTTTATGTAATAATTATTTAATGCATTTAATTACAGTTTAAAAAACGTAATATTGTGAAATATCATTGCAATTTAAAATAGCTGTTTTCTAATTTAGTGTATTGTAAAATGTAATTTTTCCTGTGATAGCAAAGCTGAATCTTCAGCAGCCATCACTGCAGTCTTCAGTGTCACATGATCCTTCAGAAATCATTCTAATATGCTTATCTGGAGCTCAGTTGTTATCAGTTATTATTGGTGCTCAGTTATTATTAATAATGGTTCTTATTTTCATCAGTGTTGAAAATGTCTTTGCTGCTTAATATTTATCTGAATAACTTGATTTCTTCAGTATTATCTGATGACTAATAATCTCAAAAGAATATGTATTTGAAATAGAAATGTATTCGAAATAGAAATCTTTTGCATCGTTATAAATGTCTTTATCATTACTTTTGATCATTTTAATGGGTTCTTGCTGAATAAAAGTATTTTTTGTTCTTTTATTTATTTATTCACTTTTTTTTTTACGTTACTCCAAACTTTTGAATGGTATGTATTACGGTTTCCACAAAAATATTAAGCAGCAGCACACCTTTTTTACTTTGATTATAATAAGAAATGTTTCTTGAGCACCATATCAGCAAATTACAATGATTTCTGAAGGATCATGTGGCACTGAAGAATAAAGTAATGGATACTGAATATTCAGCTTTCCCATCACAGGAATAAATTACATTTTAAAATAAAACAGACAACAGTTCTTTTAAATATTATTTCACAATATTACTGTTTTATTTTTATATTTATTATATAAATTATATATGCAAATTCCTTTGTATATATACCCTCTGACCTTAATACAGCGAGCACGCTCTGTGGAGGGCCATCTTCGAAAAAGCCGAGGCCACCTAGCTCTCTTTGGCCAGTAGTTCATTAGCTCCAGTGTAGGAACCAATTCCACCTCAATTTGTGCCTCTGATGTTTCCACAGCAACACGCACCACTGACCCAACTGATTCCAGCATACTCACCTTACCTGTCAAAGAAAGGTGAATAAAAAGTTAAAACAAATGAAATGTAGTGTGTATATATGCTGTTACGCTTTATTCCTGGATCAGTGTTGATCCTGGATTTATTCCTGGATCAACACCATTGTCAGCCAGTCAGTTTTTAGGGTTAGAGCTGGGATTACTTAGAGGCTTGAACAAGCGATCAACCTATAGTTTCATGTGATTTTTGGCTCATTGGAATATTGATATCATCACAATGTGCTAAATGGTGTTCATGTGTGTGGAAAACTGTGTCTACCATCAACTCATTGAGCCTGTGTGTCAAATAAGAAAACAGTGCCTTTAAAAGCCCTGTCTGTCAAATGAGGAGCTTTTTAAACTTCATACTATTTAATTCTAAAGATTGTCTTTGGTACTCGCAATTTTTTCCCTCAAACCGGTTCAGCGAAAATCCTGCTAATAGCTATTTTCATTGGTTAAGGTTAGGGTTAGGGGTTGTGTTTGGTGTAGGCATTCATCACTGTGATTGACATGACCAATGAAATGTTTAGGATCAGCTGTGGGGCAGAGTTTTTGCTGAACTGGTTTGGGAAAAAAAAATCATGTCTAATCTGTTTTCACAAAATCTCCTAATAGCTGCAAACAAGCTTTTACTGATTGAAATCTAAATACTTATAAGTATGCAGAGAGATCCATCTGAAACAATGGCATTTTTCTAATGTAATACAAAGTTTTCATACAAATTGTTCTTATAACAATTATATATTATAAAAATTTGAGAGAAATGTTTAAATTAATAATGCAGTTAATGTGGCCAATGTCGATAATTAACGTAATTATATGATTATTAAATAATTTGAATATATTACATTAAAATACATTAAATATTTCTCATTCATTTTACATAATTATTTCAGGTTTCCATGTTGAAATTATGTTTTTGATCTTAAATCAATGTGAACTTAAGCAATACTGTATATATATATATATATATATATATAGGGAGACACCAGCAAATATTGTAAATACCCTTGATACTTTGTTTGTGGTTTTCATGCAAACTCCGTTACATTTACTAGTTATGGAAAGAAAGAAAGAAAGAAAGAAAGAAAGAAAGAAAGAAAGAAATCAATCAATCAATCAATCAATCAATCAATCAATCAATCAATCAATCAATCTGTAATCCCAGAAGAGTTGTATATCAGTAGAGTACGATTGTTGGAGATTTTTGACTATTCACCAGACAACGTGTAAAAAATAAAATCGAAAACAGATAGAAATCTAATTTAGAAACATCTTTTCTCTCATTCTGTTTGAGTAAACAAGTGGACACTATAAAAACTCTAACTTGTTAGTCCGCAGGTCTTAATGGATGCCTCCAGGTGCTCTTTGAAGACGTTCACCACCTTGGCAGGCACAATATCACCCTCAATGATCATGTGGGTATCATGCCACTCCTGACTCGGACTGACGAAACTCTCCAGCTCCAGCCACTGGTGGAGCTTCTCTGGCTCACGGACCGGTGAGAGGAGACGAGACCCACTCAGCGTGTAGTAACGCCACTGACGCGTACGCCTCTCCTTATAGCCCATCAGACCCTGTAGGGGCACCGAAATCAGGAACAGATTTGGAGTGAGCACCTGCCGAAATGAACAAAAAATCTATCAGTATATACAAAGAGCAATGAAAAACAAAACAAAAACAAAAACAAACAGCTGTATAGTTTTACCATACATATTCACTTTTATAAAATAAACAAATTATATGTCATGAATTGCCAACAAGATGAAATTTCATATATTAAATTTTTATTATGCAAACAATGAAGATATAAGTTTATGACTATGCATTCAGCTTTATGTATTTTTTATATGCATTCATATATAGCCATACATGGTCCATGCATATATATTGCAGTACATTTAAAAATATTTTTGCTTTGTAAGTGATACAGCTGACAGTTCTGTTGCTTACTTGGATGGCAGGGTTGTATGCACATCTTCCTTGGAGTAATGCAGACCATTTTGACACTAAAGCTGGCTGGTCCTAAATTGGATTGTGGACACCAAAGGAATTATGATGTTACAAAAGTAGCCATAATTAAAATGCAGTTATTCATTGTTTAATAGACAAGAGGCCTACATGAAGTATTACTTTGAGGCTGGCATTATGAACTCCAGAGTTTGCAATAGACTGGAAACGAGCATCCTTTGAGCTGACTTCAGCCGTAAGATCTTTTATGATTTTCTGCACATCTTCTACAGACTTTGAAACCTGACGATGCCTGAGATCCACCTGACAATAACATATTCAGCCACTATTAACAAACCTAAAGCAGTCACCCTTTTCTTTGAGCTATCTGAATAAAATAATATAAAATACTTTAAGCTGACTGCAAATAAAATAAACACCATGATTCAGTTAAAGTTAATAGTTTAGTCTGGTTTAGATCTCTGCACACATGACAGCATAAATAGGTCACCTGATTTTGCAAATAGTTGTCCAGATCTTCATCTGTGAAGTTGGTCATTTTGCAGTCTATCCTTAGAAGTGCTCTCTTTGAATGCTATTTTTAAGTCTTCTTTCCAGCTGCAAACCTTGATGTGAGGTCTTTGTGGCCCTTTTTGCGGTTCTTTTGTGTCCCCGTGTACATGTGACACAGATTGTGCGAGGGAAAAGCACTTCAGCAGAGTCCCATTGATCTCACAATATTGATTTCTGAGATGCTAAAAAGCTCTCATGGTCCTCTGGGCAAATGAGTTCACCAATTGCTTACTCACATGACAGATCACACTCATAGAGAAATTTGAATGTAAACATCTGTTTCATTTTAATCTAGCAATGTAGATAGTGGAATATATAAACATCCAGATGGATCCCACTAACTTCTGTAACTTGTGTATTTATATCAGTCTGAATATATCTAATTGATATTAGCTAGAAACAACATCAAATAGAGGCAGAGAAACAGAGAAACAAATAGAGACATAATTAGCGTAGCTGCTGTTCCATCTAAGCAAAAATGATTTGTTCAACCCAAGCTAAAGAATAATAATGTACATTTGATCAGATATAACTGCAGTACAAGATTATAAGATACATTATGTGAATGCTTGGCTAAAGAGATGTGTCTTTGTATAATGTATAATGTATAATGTATAATATATGGGGGGCCGTTGAGGCCTAATGGATAGAGAGTCGGACTTGTAACCCGAAGGTCGTGGGTCTCAGGTCTGGCAGGAATTGTCGGTGGGGGTAGTGAATAACCAGCGCTCTCTCCACCCTCAATACCACGACTGAGGTGAGACCCTTGAGCAAGGCACCGAACCCCCAACTTCTCCCCATTAACTGCCCACTGTTCTGGGTGTGTGTGTTCACTGCTGTGTGTGTGCACATGGATGGGTTAAATGCACAGCACAAATTCCGAGTATAGGTCACCATACTTGGCCACACATCACTTCACTCACTCACTCACTCACTCACTCACTCACTCACTCACTCACTCACTCACTAATTAATACCTCATTTTGTAACTAATGAGGTACAAAATAAAGAAGGTTTAAAAAAAAAAATCACTCAAGAGTGCATGCAAGGAGTGTCATTACTGCAAAAGATTGAAAAACAAAAGACCTCTCAAAATGTCATAAATTAATTTACCACAATTTACTAAACGTGCATAAACTGGTTGGCTTCTAAAACAGCCCAATTTAGGAAAGGTCATATGAACACAATATGGAAAAAGACTTGCAATCACTGAATGCAGGCCACCCATTAACACACATTAACCATGTAGTCAATGATGGAGAGAATGTGAACTAATGTCTTCTGAGTCTAGCTAATTAATTGCAATACCAGTTCATTAACATCATAAATATAACTTATTTATGCAGTTAGGTGGAGAAGACAATGAACTCTAAAACTATATAAAAAAACAACAACCCTAAAACCAACCTGAATGGTTTGCTAATCTAGCTCGAAGCAAGTCTCACAGAACAGCCAGACTTTCATCAGACTGTGCAAATAGGATAGCAGCAGATATGTCTTGCACATAAAACAGTGAATTTTTAAATTTTATTTTAAGGAGAAAGAAGCCTAAGGCTGATGATACACAGGGCAACATTTTGAGCAATTTTGCTGGGCAACTTTGGTTAATGTTGCCATCAATGGGCAACAAGGGGGAGACACAGGGCCCACGGCCGATCTAAAGTATCCAGATAGAAATTTGTTAGCCATTCTTAGTGGGAAAGTGCCCAAGCAACATTGTTCAAAAACAAAACGTTGCCCAGCAAAATTGCCCAAAAAGTTGCCCTGTGTATCATCAGACTAAGTTATGAATTTTCCTGCAAAGTGGCTGTTGAGATTTGTCGCCACCTAAAGGATAAATTCTATGCCGCGCTTTGCCCTGAAAACAGTGACTACATTTCCCCGCATTCTGTTCGACATTAATATGTAACAACAAACCCCAGTGCACATTCAAAACGGTGTCATTCAAAACACAAAGACATGCCGACCTAACTCACTCTGCAGTGGAGAAATCCGAGCTAAATCAGTGAGGTATGCCCTTGCTATATATTTTTCGTGTTGTATTTAGGTTGCATTGTCGTAAGTGTTCATAGGCTAGTTTTGAACATTAGCTTTTATGCTACGACAAACTTGACAGTAACACTGGAGGTGTATGGTGGCAATATCACCAAATATCATCTAGAAACATTATAGCATTATAACATTATTAACAAAGCACTGCAAAGATCTGACGTAGCAAAAATCTAGCAAGTCCTAAACCTAACGTACATGAAATGTAAATATAAACGAGCTCTAATTTGATTGGCAGTTTCTCGGCCAAAATAAAAGCTCCATGGTTTCACTTTTGAAAACGCCATAAGACAGCCACACTCAGAAAAAAAAGGTACAAAACCTGTCACTGGGGAGGTACAAATATGTACCATTTTAGGTACTAATATGTACCTTTAAAGTACTTATAGGCACCTTAAGGGGTAAATAAGTAATTAGTAATTATTACGAAGTAATAATTCGTATCTTGTTAACTTTAATATTTAGTGTTGCAATTTTTCAGTTGTAGCCTACTGTAAAATAAAGTTATTTTCTTAAATACTACTTTTTTATTTTACAGTGAAAATATATTTATGTATTTGTTACTAAATTGCAGGCCAAGCACAGCAAACCTGGAGCTTAGAAAGAAACAAAGAAGGAAATAGTCTATCTATCTATCTATCTATCTATCTATCTATCTATCTCAAAAAGTATTGGCTTGTAAAATTAGCACTTTAATACTTTTAAAGTATTACAGGTTTCACAACGTTTTACAAATTTAAAATTCGAAAACGAAAAAATTATAAAACTGACATTTACTGGTGTTTGGTTTAAAATTTGTTTCTAAATCAGTTAATTTCATACACAAGAGTCAACTGAATTTTTTTTTTTTTTTTTTTTTTTTGTTGCCACTCTATATACTCAAAAGCAGTTGCTCAACTCAGTTTAGTATTATTTTGTAATTTCCGTATATTTAGGTGCCGGTTCCATATAGGCACAATGAGCTGCTGGATGTTGTTACGGTTGCACAGCGGGGACCTCCGCAGATCTCTCCTTCCTCTGTACTGTTCCCTCAGCCTGCGAGCTTTCAGTTCTGAAGTTATCAGCCGCAGCTTGAGAGAGAGTTACCGTATACTGCAGCTGCCTGAAGATGGAGCCAGCGACGCTGCAGAGGTCAAGGAGGCTTATCTACGCATGGCCAAGCTCTATCATCCAGATTCCGGCGCTCCCACAGCAGACGCAGCTCTGTTTTCCCAGATAGAGGAGGCCTATCGGGCTGTTCTTGCCCGCCTTGCACGGCAGAAGTCAGCCTCACAGTATACCCAATCGATGGAGGAAGAAGAGGAAGATCAAATTAAAAGTAATGCCCCTCAACACAGACATTACCTCAGTTTTGAAGGCATTGGTTCTGGCACTCCAAGCCAAAGAGAACGACAGTACCGGCAGTTTCGTGTAGACCGCGCCACCGACCAGGTTCTGGAGTATCGACGGAAGGAGATGGAGAAGGCGGCAGCGGACGAAGGAGCCATGGTGACCCGAGATGCACGTTTGCGCAGCAAGAAGATCAAAATCACTCAGGCGGTGGAGAGGCTGGTTGAGGACCTCATCCAGGAGTCGATGGCCCGTGGAGACTTCCAAAACCTCAGTGGCACTGGCAAACCGCTCAACAAGTTTGATCATAACCCATATATGGACCCCATGACGCACAACCTCAACAGAATCCTCATTGACAACGGTTACCAGCCTGAATGGATCGTGGCTCAGAAGGAGATCAGGGAAACCATTGCTAAAATGAGGGCAAGGTTACAGGAGGTCAGGGCCAGGCTGGGAGAACCCATGAGACACTCAGAAACCCTCCAGTGGAAGGAGCACTGCGCTGTGTTTGCTGATGAACTGGGGAAACTTAACAAGAAAGTAGACAATTTCAACCTGATTGTGCCTCTTATGAGCAGGCAGATGGTGCATTATAGCCTTAAGAGAGAGCTGGAGAAAATACTGAAAACTGATCAGCTGCTCAGGCAGGAGAAGGACAGAGAAAAAGAAAGGAAGCAAAAGGAGCAGATGGAGACAGCAAGAACATCTCAGAACACCAGACAAGTATATATATATATGTATATATAATTTTTTTATTTTTTTTTATGTAATTGATTCCTGTGATGGCAAAGCTGAATTTTCAGCAGTCATTTTTCCAGTACTTAGTGTAACATAATCCTTCAGAAATTATTATATCGTGCTCAAGAATAATTCATCAGTACCAATTTTAAAAAGATTTGTTCTGATTAATATCTAGATATATGTACAAAAACTTATACAATTTTTTATTTTCTTTTTTAATTTTGGGGTGAAATGGATATTTAATATTAATTATTAATATGAACAAATTAAGTGAATTATTTGGCAGATAAATATTAATGTAATATAGTAATTATGTATAGTAATAAGGAGGCTTGGCCTTTTTGACACTGTATGGTTTGTCCCAAAGGGCCCTAAAATCGCTTAATAAAAAATAATTTACTTCCAAATTCATTTTAATTACAAATTCCTTAAAAAAAAAAAAGTGACACTAGTGATTTTGTCCACAATCTCTAGAGGGCAGTAATTATTTTGTTTCTGTGGAGTTGTCATGCCAATCGTTCATGATCAAGCATGTAAGATATTCTTGGAAAATCCTATTAGACTTCTCAAACATTCCGTGACCTTATAAAAGCCAATTGAACATGATCATTTTATGACAAATGGAAACAAGGTTAACACACTGATCCACAAAAGGTTGATCTTTGTTGGGACATTGTAAACTACCCATGAAACTGCAGGTGAGATGACCTGGTGGCATTTATAAAACAAAACTGAGTGTAGAATTCAATTGTTTGATTTATTTTTTACATAATGAACAACTGAGACACTTTTTTTTTCAATTTAATGAAGCAGAAAATCAAACATATATTCTGTATAGAAATGACAGAAGTCACCGACTGTAATCTAGGCCTGCTCCTGCTCTCTTCCGCTGTACCCTGGAAGCTGTCCGAGCGCAGCTGGGTTGCTGATGACCACAGGAGAGGCTATACTATCCCAGTCTTTAGCTATATACTGATGATATGGATCCTGTGAGTTCTCCACCTTCTTTGAGCGAATATAGCTGAACATGATACCAAAGGTAAAGAAACTAAAGAGTCCCACCATCAGACAGATGTAGATCATGCCGTGACCTTTATCTTGGACCGGAGCTCCACTCAGATGTACAGGTGGATGATGTGGCGGCGCATACGGAGCTGCTCCCACCACCCATGTCTCATTAATGTAGTGCTGCAACCAAGATACCAGCAGAGCGTGGACATCTGTGTAGTTCTGCTCTAGCATTTTTCCCACTGGTGATATAGATACTGAACTCAATATATAAATACAGATATGGAATCCATCATTTGCTTATTTTTTTATTTATTTAGGAATATTTATATATTGCCAAATATATACAACCAATCAAATGTTTGAACACATTTGACTGAATTTGGTTCTCATGATCTAAATGCTAATGCCTTACCAAATTTTTTAAAATTAATTTGTAATTATATATTGACAGTTTTAAAGTTTGTGATCTGTACTTTTTTTTAAAGAAATTCATTTATTTTTAAATAAATTATTTTTAATTTACTTTTATTCAGAAATTGTGCATTAAATGATCAAAAGTGACATTGAAGGCATTGATAATAGTACGACATATTTAAAAATAAATGCAGTTCTTTTTTTTTTTTTACATAAAAAATATTAAGCAGCACAGCAGTTTTCAGTATTTTTTCATTGTCAAAGCAAAGCAGTCCAGTATAAATATACCAACTGATATTGATTTTTAAGCAAGTGAGAAAGATATATAATATAAAATAAATATAACAGACATACCTTATAGTTTTTGGTGGTAAAAAGTTTTAGTTCAATGCAAAAGAAGCCAAAAAGTTTCGCAGATCTTTCCTGCTAGTCTCCCTGTAGCTCTTCTAGAAAAAAAAAATCACTAAGGAAGACAGGACAGTATCTGAGATCATGGTTCCACCCCATTATGAACATAGAGAGACTTGTTCAGAAGGATCCAGTCCTCTTAAGATGTCAACAGCTTTAATGAATCTAAAACAAGTCAAGGTCATCAGCCTCAACATGGGAAAATCTGGGTCTGAACATAAGTCTAGCTAACCAATGACGTGGTCAGATCCTGCGCCGATCAGCCCCAGCCCTAATTAACAGCCAATGTGGGAAAGAATGATATTTTTGAATGTATCTTTTTGACTTTAACAAGCTAGTTAAAGGATATGTTGGTGGAAATGAGCATGAGTCACTAGGGAGTGTAGAAATTTCTATCAATTCAGTCAGCTTGACCTTGATGTTGAATAACTCCACTTGCAAGTGGGAACAATGGTTTACATTGAGACAGCCAGGCATTCGAGACTCACAGATTCTATTTCAAGGCAAAAAAAGAGACATCACCTTGAAAAGTCCTCGACTTGCGTCATTACTGCGATACCAGCATACTGGATGAACGCCGAGTCATCTTTTGAAAATGGCTACATGCATAAAACTCAAGAGGCATGTGGGCTGAAAGTCAGAACACTTACAATTTCGCAGACTAAAATACAGTTTCGCTTTTTTTTTTTTTTTTTTTTTTTTAAAAAGGGTAAAAGGACATAGCACGACTTTGAAGAAAAAAAACATTTTAATGACATGTTATGGCTGTTATTTATGTATGACAGGACAAACACCCGAGCCATTGCCAAGTCAGTGACATTTTCAAAACCAAGTAAAAAAACAGCATATACCATTATATACAGACATAACAAACAGTAAAAGGCATCAGAAATACATCATTAAGCTCAATGTAATAAAATCAACTGGTGTTCATCCTGGTAAAGTGTGTAACAGTCTTCCATCAAAACTAATTACAGTGTTATGGTCCTACAAATGACTCAAGTGCATGAACTGGAGGACCATGCCTTTCAGTACATCCTAACGGATAAAGAACTACTTTAGGCCATTTTGAGTCTTTTTTTTTAAAAGAGAGTTTTATTAAAATCGTTAAAACAATGGACTGTTGTATAACTGAATCTAAAGCTCTATACATCTAGACAAAAAATAAAAAAATAGTATACGAGAGCACTTATTTGTGATTTGTAATTTAGGAACATGCTGAGGCACATGGTGGAACGAGACTTACAATTGCCATATGAATGGGAAAAATTACCCCCTAAATTTTATGACAAAAATATTTACTTCATCGTCAGCATTTACTCAAGTTCCAGTAATCTCACACAAGTATTCATTAAATAAGAGCCTGAAAATATCAAGCTAAACTAAGAAGAAATAAACTAATCATATTATCACACCCACTGACTGGGATTCAACATGCTTCCCAAAATACAAAAACACTACACAATAGGAGACTCATGTTCTCCACGGCCACAATTACCAATGAAAGCATTCTTGAAAACCCCCAGCCTGCAGAAAAATGAGTCACTCTACCATCGAATGCATGCAATGAACCCCTTTGCCCTGTGAGATGGTGGACATATACGTTATGTCGTTCCTCACAGGGCTGAGGTTCTGTCTTAAGGCATCCTCTAGTGGTCTGGAGGAACAACTGCATGCCACGGCAGATCCCCAGAGGGTCCTGTGATAGTAAAGCAAAGATTATGGCACAACGAGAGCTTCCCTAAGCTCACTGCATGACAGAGGGGCTGTATTCTGGTCGACGGGTCTGGATGATTTTTGGACGTGGACGTCTGCCTCCATCCATTTCCTCATCATTTCCTGAGCTTTCTTGATCGTTTTCGCAAACATGAACAACCACGCTGGGAGTGGTGGGAGTTCCTGGTTGCAGTTCATACTTCTCACCTGTCAAACAGACAGAATTTATTATTAGATGTGTAAAGCAGGTCAAATTAAATTAATAATTTATGCACTGACCTATTTTTTTTTTTTTTGGAACATTCAGAAAAGGATTAAATTTAGGAACGTGTTTCGTACCTGGCCCTAGTCTGGCGATGGCACACAGAAGGTCATAGTTAATGACAGGTGTGGCGTCCTTTGACTGCTCCCAACCAACAGGAGGCGACGGTGGAGGGGACAGGAGGAACTGCTTATCTGGTTTTGGAGGTTCCAGGTGTGGACTGCCAATGTGCACAGACTAGAAAGAAAACAAGGTGGAAAAAGAGTTTTTTTTGTAATAATCAGGACACTGTAGCCCTAACCAGGTGTGCTAAAATAAACAGTAATAATTAAAGAATAATGCACAGTCAAGTTGGTCATTATTGCAAAATAAACCCTGACGCAAAAGAGGAAAGACATTACAGTTTAGAAGTCATTATACAATTATATATATATATATATATATATATATACACATACATATACATATGTATGTGTGTGTGTGTGTGAAAAATATGAAAAATATTTTTTTTTGATTATTATTCAACAATATAAATTTATTATATGCTATATATATATAGGCTACATTTAAAGTGACATACCTGTGCAAAATAGAGTCGCAATTCCCTGCCGTTGAAGTCACTTTTGTGCAGTTTTGCTCTTGCCTCTGCAGCAGCCAGAGCATTGGTGAAGTTAATTCTCACCCGACGAAAACTCTTAAAGAACTGGAAAGTGACGTTTCGGTCGAAGGCACGGAATAGATCCTCAAAACTTGCCTGTGGATGAGAGGAAAATATCTCAAGTGAATACAGTTGTCTTTACATCTTCATGGAAACAGAAATTAAGAAAGGAACATTTTGCATGTGACTCAGGAGCACACAAAAACACATTCCCTGTGGAGCAATCTGAGGTCAGGTTTTAAGTGTGCCCCCACTTATGCTCCAAGTCAGACTGGCAACCTTTCTAACCAGCCTTAAGCCTAAACCACTAGATTACCCACCACCCTGTAGTGAGCCTGCGCTTGCAAGACATTATAGTGCCGAATCCATTTAGCTTGTTTTTGGGGATGCTGCCAGATTGATATTCAGTAAACGCTTCTATATTAAACCGTACTGACGCACACAGTACTAATCTAATACACATCCTAAAAATGACCACGTCTGTCAGTGCTCGGCAAGATATTGGTTTCCAAGGTAACAGAGACTTACTGCATGCTGTGAACACGCAGACAAACCTGACAGAAAGAGTCCTGATGGACCATTTCAAGCTATGCAGAGATTTGATAGAGTATGATCCACAAATCCTGGGTTATTCCTATTGTGCATAGGTGTAGTGTGCGTAAGAGCTTACGTCAGATACAAAACCCCCAAACTGTTCAGCCAAACGCTCATTAAATGTTCCCACAGCATCTTATTCCATGACCTAACCACTACTACCACAACCAACAAACTAGATCATCAGCTAAATACATATATCATACATAAGTAGGTCATTTAGTCAACCACAAACCACACAGAAAGCACAAATCAATTTGGCATCAACAAAGACGATTTCTATCAGCTTTCTATCATCCGATCTATCATCTCATTCATGGCTTTCTAGCAGTTTGACTTCCAGCATTTAAAGCTATTCTGATATTGTAAGGCACCATGTCAATGAAGCCTTACCCTTTGCTCAGGTCTGTTAAACATATCAGGATCCTCCAAGGAAGCGATAAGGCAGAAAGGGTTACACTTCATAGTTTTCAGGTGCATGACTGAAGCCCGTTGACGGATCTTCCGCAGGACTTGAGAGGTTAGAGAATGTAAAGGGCAGGAGGGGCTGAGACGCGTCCGTTTTGCCTTCCCCAGCGTGACACGAATGACGCCTGCTTCAGGAAACAAATGCTTCGAAATCACCCTCTTCGCTTCTGCTTTTCTTCCTGTCCTTCTCAGACGGTCTCAGTCCAGCAGAGAGCCTAGAGCGTTTTCACAAAGGAAATGGGTCACACTGAGCAATGCACAGAAAATAAACCCCCCTGTGTGGTCACGTGACACTGCTTTGTTGAGACAGAATCTTCTGGAATGGTCTGTGCTCCTACACCACTGATCAAACGTCTTGAAAGCTTCGTAAGACTGCAGCTCACTCATCCGTCTCCTTTTATATAAAGGCCCCTCTCAGCTGCATAACAACAGGCTCCACCCACTGCAAGGGAGGGGTGACTCGGCTTGCAGGCTCCGCCCCACTTTCCCATTCTGTACTGAAACGAATGGCTCTGCTGACTAATCACAGACTCACACACACACACACACACACACCCTGAGAGTGCAAGTCTTGGAAACTATGCGCCACTGCTTTCCATGCAGCTCAGATCCAATTCGGCCAATCTCTGCTCAATTCAGTCATACCATTTCAGGACACGCCGTGTGGTAAAACAATGATCTGTATCGCTCATCTCACAGTAGGTCTCTTTCATGCTGCCCCTCCCATCATGATGGAAAATCTAAATCAGCTGAGCTGGGCAGAAGGGCAGCTGTGTTATCAAACGCTCCCCGCAGCATACTTTCCATGGGTGTTCGTTTTCTCCTGTCTGACTCCAGGGGCAGCGGATTTGACCCATTATTATTGAAGAGCAGCTTTTCTTTTTCTATCTGTTTAAGTGGCATTCAGTTATCACATCTGGCTTATTTTTAACACGTCTGCATGATGTTATTTTCTCAGAGTCTCGCAAGCAATACAAACATGATCCACATTCTCTCAGTCTCCTGTGTACACACAACTATACTGAAACTGACGATGGTGCAGCTGATGCACAGAGAATTTGTGTAATTCTGTATCAAGGTAAAAATATCCTCTACATTTAAAGGCTTGCTAACAACACTATTAAACAGAAGTTCTCAACCCAAGAAATAGGTCACAGAACTGTGGGTTGTGGCCAGTAGAAGGAAAATGAATGCTATAATTAAACAATATAATAAAATGCAAATAACAACACTTTGACACAATGAGCACAAACAAACTTTGCTTCTGTGTTGGGTCACCACAATCTGCGACCTGAAACACAACCAGTTAATGATGACTGCAGTATACAAAAGTGTATAGCAAAACAATGAAGATATAAAACCTGAGAGAAAAAAAAAAAATGTACACAGATTTTATTTATTACACTACTTGGGGTCAGTGAGATTTTTAAAAATAAATTAATACTTTTATTCAGCAAGGATGTATTAAATTGCTCAAAAGTAACAGTAAAGACTTACACAGTTACAAAAAGTATATTAATAATAAAAAAATATTACACAGTAAATGCTGTTATTTTGAACTTTCTATTCATCAAATAATTGTGGGAAAAAAAATGTATCACAGTTTCACAAAAAATATTAAGCAATGCTGTTTTCAACATTGAAAATATGAAATGTCTCTTGAGGACCAAATCAGTATATTTATGCCTAAATGATTTCTAAAGGATCATGTGACACTGAAGACAGGAGTAAAGGCTGCTGCAAATACAGCTTTGCCATCACAGGAATTAATTACATTTAAAAACTATAATAAAATAGAAAACATTCATTTGAAAAAATATAATGATATTTCACAACATTACTGTTTTTACTGTATTGCTGATCCTACAGTTGCAGCCTACTACTTTCCAAATAAATATTACTGACCTGGACAGAACTAACTCTGAAACTCACATTTATCTATCTATTTTCTCAAATGAAATAAAACCTTGAAGTGAACATACATACTAGAAATTCTCCCCATGCCTTTTACTCAAATTTTCCCCTCTCTATCTGGTAAAAGCTTTCCTGTTTGAGATAAGCACAGAGATGTCTACACTAGCCATAAGCATCTGTCAGTCATATGTGCAGATGTTTTTATTCCAAAAGCTGGGAATCCAGTTCCAGTGGAACAAGGCCTCTCATTAGGGAATGGAAAAACAAAAAAAACATGAAACCAGATTATAACAAAAATGAATACAGGGTGGAAAATGGTGCACAGGACAGCATACTTGTGTTGGTGTATTTTATTTATGCTTGTATACGGGTGGAAAGCAAAAGGTATTATTATGCATAACATTCTGTTCCATTCAGAAGCATACAACACAAACAGCTGAATTCATCATCTTTAAATAGCCAGAAGCCAAAAATATAGGTTATGTCCATCAAAGCAATGACAAATCATGTTATTGTCACTGCAATGATAAATTTAGTTTCTTCTTTACTGTCCAAGTAACAACAAATAAAAGGACTATAAAATAAAAATGACACCAAAAAAAATAAAATAAAATAAATAAATAAATAAATAATAATAAGTTTTTAAAAGTATTTATAATAATATTAATATTTTAAACTTAATTTGCCTTAATCTGATTTACTTTTTCAGTGTAAAGGAAATTAATTTCCTATATTTAGCATCAATGTATTGGTAAATGAAATACTTGAAAATGACATTTTCTGCTGCCATGTAATGACGGATTAACAGTGGACGTCAAAGTTTAGTCAAACGGCAAATTAAATTCTTATCTAACCTCAATGTATGGGTAAATGAAGTAATTATTTTATGTCAGTGTAATGGCAAATTGAGTTATTATCTGCCATCAATGTAATGGAAAATAAAAGCACCTGTTGTCACTTTAATGGCAAATAAGGTCATCATCAAGAAATGTGTGTAAAGGTGGGATATGGGTCATGGCACAAGGTACAAAGAGCAAGATAATAATAGCAAATCTGACCTGAGGTTAAGGTCAGGACTTGGCTCCATATCAAGTTTTCAGTAACTACGAGCATGACTTTCTACAGGCTGATATCACCCACTTGTCCACTTAAATGGCACATTTCATATTTTGAAGCACCAATTCAGGAAGTGGGTTCCAACTTTCTAAATGAGTCAGTGTTTTGTTTATAAGACCCTGGCTTAAGTTATGATATCAGAATGGGTTTGCTCAGGGAATGTCAATACATCTGACACTTTTAAGAGAACAGCTTACATTTTCCACTGACTAGACACCCAGCTGAGTTTATGACTGCTCGAGGGCCCATGTCGCACACAGCAAGTGTCAAAACTCCTTCCAGACTTTCCACAGAAAGTAACAACCAAAGTGGATTCTTTCATCATGAGACAACCAGCTGACTATGAATAACCCCTCAAAAAAACACATTTTGACACATTTATTGCTTCCAGAAAAATTAGACGGTGAAACCAGTGGAAAATATTCCAGTAATAGTGAAACTAAATTAACTAATAAAGAAGTAAATAATAAATTCAGTGCTTGACAATAGACAAGAACTTGTTAGTCTGTACATGTGTAAGCTTGAACAAAATGTGTATCGTAAGCCAAGAGTACGGTAAATGTGACAAGAAAGTGATTTTTGGCTGTCCCTTTAACACTTTAGACCTCACCTGATGTTAAATTGCCATTAGCTTGTGTTGAAAACAGCCTAAACAGAGGAAAAGCAGCATGCTGGATCACAAAACTGTGTTGAGCAGTAGTTTGTTTACGGCTGTGCCACTGTAAGATGACACCACAATGATAAGTTCTGAAATTAAGATTGTTCACTTGAGCAGAGATGATGACCATCTGCATTATGGAGGTTTAAAAAAAACAGCCACGTCAAAATACGAGCAAAGAACTGCTGAAAATGCAAAAAGAAACTGTGTGTTCCAGTGGAACTTGTGCGTATGAACATGCAGCCAGTTAAAGTGTACGAGTAGCTTACCACAATTAAAGGAACAGTTTATACAAAAATGAAAATTCTGTCATTATTTACTCCTTCTAATGTAGTTCCAACCTGTATTCTAAACAAAAACAAACAAACAAAGCAGCATGTTCGTAACCAAATAGTTTTGGTGACCCTTAACTTCCACTGCATGCCAAAAAACAATAGACACTAATAAAAAAATCTTATGGAAGTCCATACGGACCAAAAACTGTTTGATTACCCACATTCTTTAAAATTTCTTCTTTTGTGTTCAACAGAAGAAACAAATTTCACTTTTGAGTAAACTCTCCCCACAATTTAATTGATATGCAATTATATAGCCTATCGTATTTACATCAGTTCCATACATGGCTCAAGTGTTCAAGAATAGAGACCAATTTATTTAAGGATCTACCATTGAAAAGCTCTACTGAATGACCTCTAACAGAATATTTGTGAGGCTGACCCCCCACCTCTATGTATAAGTCTATGGTGGTAACATGACCTTCTTCTCCAATCATATTTGCATCCTCATTGTAATATGTGTCCTAGAACTTGCTTCCTGTTTCCACATTGCAAAACACAATGGAACAGATTTTCCATTTTTTCTCCATTCTCAACAGCAGACTATTTTCCGATCACTATTATGCTCTCATCCCATTTCCATTTAACTCAAGGTTTCCATCCTATTTGGAAAACTGCACACACCAGAAACCTGTTGCCTAAGCTCAAAAATAACCTACTTGTGCTATAGACAACTTCTAGTGTTTGGACATAAGTGCTTGCTTTATTGTGTATTACGTCTCAAAATCTCCTTAACAAATGCTCATTTATCATGAGACAAACTGACAAAAACCTGTCGTGCGTCACTGTGGTAAATCAATCTCTGAGTTGAACTATATAAAAAAGGGCAGGAGAAACAACAGGTCATTGCGCTACATTATAATAACAATGTCTACAACTTGACTTAAGGCTGTCTGATGGCCAGGGTTTGTGTAACAGCTCAACAAAGGTGACGTCAAGTGGAAAATTTCTTCAGCCAAGACAAACAACACCTATTCACCACTGCAATGTCATAATCATCTTGTAGAAAAATGGCAAACAAATGAGATCAATATGCTTTGTTATTTATTGCTTTGTTTATTCACTCAGCTACTTGACTTGTAAAGCACTTCAATATTTCAGAGCTAAACTCAAGGGACATTGCGGGTATATAATACGTCTCCATTTCCTGAAAGCACGGCTACTATGTCAATACATCATAAACTGACGTTAAACAAATTATGGAGGAAGTATGTAAGGTTACACTTTCAGGACAAAGAGTGTATTGAGCTAAATGATTCGTTTTGATAAACGATATGGAACAAAACCACACAAAAAATCTGGATTGATTCAAACAATTTTACAATGACAATGTTATTTCCGCGAGTTCCTGTTTTCCTTTTTTATGATGAGAAACAAAGAAGCTGTCAGGGAAATTAAAGTCACACCACTGATGTCCACATTTCCATAAATATCCCAGAAACTATGAGGTTAGTAGTTGTGACACTATACCAACAAAAAAAGCCAGTTTTTTCCAAGTTAAAGACATTCAGGTTCAACCATCTAACGAATGCTTAATCATCAAATTTGATGCTTGCATCATATCATTAGGAAAAAGATTATATCTTCTTATGGCCCATTAAATAAGATTACTGTGACTGTGTCCCATGTCACAAAGCAAGTTATCTCTGGTTCCATGAGTTCACAGTCAACAGATCTCAATCCAGCAGAGCATCTTTTGGACAAAGTGAAAAGCAGTATGAATGTGCGGTCAACAAATCCCTAACTGCATGATGCTATGCCAATATGCATTTTTTTTTATTTTTTGCATTCGATAACACAATGTCAAACCAAGTAAACAAATGATGCGTCTAAAACAATTTTTGTGTAGTTCATCACATTAAATATGGACATGTCCACTATATGTTTGAGAAGAAAGAGTCTAAATACAGTTTTTGAGAATTAGAAATTAATTAGGCCTATGTTTGACAAGAAAGCGTCCAAATACAGTTGATCTCTCGCTTAATAATCTAAAATGAAGCACACTTCTTTTTGGTGAGATGTTTTGTTTAAGAAGTATTCTGGTACTATTTCTTTAACATATATGCTACTTTGATAGTTTGTTATTCAATGCAGTGACTTTCTTGCATATTAAAGTTGTTTTAATAATATATGAACATATTTCTTAAATGCATCTGTACGCGGGTCATACATAAGACTCTCGAGAGGGCTACAGGAGTGTGAATTCAATATTACTCACTCTTGAAGGGTTTTCAATGGCAAAAACATCCACAGGAACTTTCCAGGCCACCAGTGAATCAGTCAGGTCTGTAAAATGCACGTCCACGGTGGCCTCACTGTCCTCATTATTCGACTGCTGCATAATGTAAATATGGGAACAGACAGGAAACTAACGTTATTGTCCAGATCGTAAAATAATTTTAATTCCTACAGAACTGGTGATAATCATATGGCGTGACAAGCTATCTGTCTATCCTGCATGAAAATGTCACTACCCTTAAACGACTCACGCTCACTTTGGGAACCGATTTTATACATCGGCATTGACGTGTTCAGTTGTTCTTTTTAACTTTACACTAGATATTTTTTTATAACACTCAGGTTAAACAAGTAACCTCGATGCAACCCTTCATTTGCGGAAAGCAACAATCGACGTTAGCATTCGACAACTTCCCGTTTCCTTTTTCGACATGTTCAGTTATTCCAGCAGGGGGCGGTAAGACATCCCTGAAAATAACTAATAACAAGTTGCATAAAATATTATTTAAACCACTGAGCGGGGAGTTTTATTAACTAATTATAGTTTGACCGTTTACTTTACTTCCATAGATTGCACAAGACTGAACGGCTAATGCTATTTGCTGTTCTTCTTAGCGGCGCGGAAAGAGGAATCGTCCTTTGAATCAAATTATCAGGACGTTTTTGTCTTATTGAAGACATTTGTACACTAACATGTGTCATCTTTTAAATAAAGTAAATTCTAGAATAAGGACTAGTCGGGCCACTCAAACAGATAGCAATCCAATTTGTTGATATTGTAGAGATAAGAATTACTGAATGAACAAAATTTTGACATGCAAGCATTTGTGATGAAAGGTTTTGTATAATAGACTTTACATTTACTGTACCTGAAAAGAGATTATTAGAGTCATGTACGAAGTAGCTAAATTGTCCTTGATAATACAGGACTGATAAAGTTAATCACTGGTGTATAATTTCTTTGACATCTAAAGACGTGTTAACTGTACTGGAAGCCCCCTCCCCCTCGTTGAGTTTGATTTAAAGACTTAAGTGACTAAATTTTTTCCAATATAACTGATTAGAAAAGAAAACACATTTTCAAAAGTCACGTAGATTGTTGCCTTTAATATTTGAAGTTGCATTATATACAAAGTGTGTGCCATTATATAATGTGATGGAAAGGATAAAAATGCTTTGTCAAAACTGAGGATGTTTCACATTTTATGTAAGGAATGTGGGCTTGTACCTTAGATGCAAAGAACTTTTTTCATACTATCCTTAAGGAGACTTCAACACAGCCATATTCATTTCATACATTTTCTAATTAAAGGGATAGTTCAGAAATGAAGATTCTGTCATCATTTACTCATCGTCATGTTTATCCAAACCTTCAAAATCTTATTTTGTGTTCTGCATAAAGACATTCATACAGGTTTGGAACAACATGATGGTGAGTAAATGATGACAGAATTTTAATTTTTGGGTGAACCATCCCTTAAAAATGAACAATGGCAAAACAAAATATTATAATTCACAATACTTTAAATTCCTAGTTTGAAATCTATTGTTAATATTAATCTAATGAAGTATAAAGAAGTTCTGGATTGAAGTTTGTATCGTTTCTTAAATGTGGACAACAATACAGTGCCAAATCTAAAAGCTGTTTGGAACATTCCATCATGTTGAACATACTCTTTTCAACCATTAATCTTTATGTGTCGACCTTAAGAGTTAAATATTTTAAAGTGAATTTGTTGGAGCTGTCCCATCATCACATTTCTTTTTAGATAAATTGGTAAAGTGGTCTCCACCATAGAACACAGTGGAGGGGAGAGGTAAAAAACCGACAAAATGCACACCTACACAATATACAGCACATCTTACAGTACGTGTCTAAACAATAATCTTTTGCAAATCATATGCATTTTACTCACCCCTTATCTAGAATAGTTATGGGTGACATGTTCTCACTCCTGAAAATACAGCATCCCACCCTGCAGCAATGCTGGGTCAAATATTTCAGTCACAAAGATAAAACAGCATTGTATACCACACAACTGCATCATGGTCTGTCGTTTACAAGGATGCATTATATGCACTAAAAATGAGAAAAGAAACCCTTAATCTCATCAATGAGTGACATTTTCTGTGATTTTTTTTTAGATAAAGCCAGACCACAATGTCAGTTACCGGCAAGCAGCACAGCAAGGTTTAACCAATGTAACTAAAAGAAAGTCTGTGGTCAGAACCCTTACAATGCACATCAATGCAAACATCATCCGTTAAGTATAGCAGTCAAGTACAGCCACAACTCTGAACCTCAACATTTAATTTGCTTTAAAAGTTCACAAAAGTGTTAAGGAACAAACACAATTCTCTTCACCGATGTATTTAACCAAGTGATTAACACTTCATAAATTTTAAAAGACAGGAAAAAAAAAAACACTCCTAAAATAATCATGTCTCTGTATGTTAACAGAAAGCTCTGAAAGTGTGTACCAACAGACCTGACCTGTGATCTAAACTGCACCCCAAAATCTTTTTTTTTTTTTTTCCTCTCTCTCTTTTAGGTACACCTATAAATCTGAGTTAAATCTACCAGAGGTCCTTCTTCATGGTATCAAGAGGCACCATGTGTAGTGAAGGTAAAAACAAGCCTGAAAGCGAAATGTTTCACTGTCAGTCTGGGCAGGTACTATGTCTGTTTTACACTTTACCTCCTTAGACATACTGAATGGTCTAATCTGGTGGTTTTAGTCTAAGGTTTATATAAAAAAAAAAAAAAAAAAAAAAAGATTCCTGTAGCTTGCAGCTGTTCCAACAACTGACAATTTAATGATAACTGAAATCAATGAAGCTTCAAGTGTCCAGATGCTCAAATGTCCTTCTCCTTTGAGCAAACAAATGCTTAATTTACATGACGGATGCAATCCTCTGGCAGAGATCATCCTTTATCACAAATGCGAGCCACAGGTGTCCATCATCAGGACTATATACGAGATGCAGCAGAAGGATAGTGGGTTACTGCAAAATAGTTAAAAACATAAACAAGAGGTAAATACAAGCAACCAAGACAGAAAATGTTTAAATTAGTTCAAAATGACAGAACATGATTAAATCTAGGAGGCCTATAAATAAAACTGCAATTAAAATTTTGTCCAAAAACAATATTACACCATTCATTTTGTTTCAACACTTGCACATACTTTTGCTGCTCTAAATTTAAGCATAAATACTCACCCGTGTCTCATCATCATCATCATCATCTGAAACATGTGGCCGTGCAATACTCATCTCCTCCTTACTCTCTGCAATCTGTTTACATTTCTAAAAAAAATAAAAAAATGATTTGAAAAAAATTAGAACTAATAATAAAAGGATTGGTTTTAAATAGACATATTAGGGCTTGGTAAGTTTTTTAAGTTCTAAAAATAAGTGCATTACGCTCACCAATTCTGCATTTATTTGATCAAAAGTACAGTAAAACAGTACTATTGTGAAAAATTAATAAAAAAAATTCTTTTTGAAAAGATTTTTTAAATATAATTAATTCCTGCGATGGTAAAGCTAAATTTTCAGCAGCCATTACTCCAGTCTTCAGTGTCACATGATACTTCAGAAGTCATTCTAATATGCTGATTTGGTGCTCAAGAAACAGTTTTTTTCTGTTGAAAACAGCAGTACTGCTTAATATTTTTGTGGAAACAGTAATACACCTTTTCCAGGATTCTTTTTGAAGAATAAAGTTCAAAAGAACAGCCTTTATTTGAAATGGAAATCTTTTCCAATACTATAAAAGTCTTTACTGTCACTTTTGATCAATTTAATGCGTCCATGTTGAATAAATACAGTTGAGGCCATAAGTTTACATCCCCCTTTCAGAATCTGCTAACTGTTAATTATTTTACCAAAAATAAGAGGGATCATTCAAAATGCATGTTATTGTTTATTTAGTACTGACCTGAACAAGATAGATGTATACATATAGTCCACAAAAGAAAATGTTAGTTGAATTTATAAAAAATGGCCCCGTTCAAAAGCCCCGTTTACATCCCCTTAATACTTAATACCTTATTCTTAATACTGTGTTCTTACCTGAATTATCCACAGCTGTGTTTTTTTGTTTAGTGATAGTTGTTCATGAGTCCCTTGTTTGTCCTGAACAGCTAAACTGCCTGCTGTTCTTCAGAAAAAGCCTTCAAATTCTTTGGTTTTGCAGCATTTTTGTGTATTTGAACCCTTTCCAACAATGACTGTATGATTTTGAGATCCATCTTTTCACACCGAGGACAACTGAGGGACTCATATGCAGCTATTACAGAATGTTCAAATGCTCACTGATGCTCCAGAAGAAAAAACCATGCATTAAGAGCCGGGGGTGAAAACTTTTGAACAGAATGGAGATGTGTACATTTTTCTTATTTTGCCTAAATATATATATATTTTTTTTATTTAGTAATGCCCTTCAGAGGCTACAGAAGATAGTTACATGTTTCCCAGAAAATCAGTTAAATTTACCCTGATCTTCAAATTCAAAAAGTTTTCACTCCCTGGCTCTTAATGGTCTTTCCTTCTGGAGCATCAGTGAACATTCTGTAGTTGCATATGAGTCCCTCAGTTGTCCTCAGTGTGAAAAGATGGATCTCAAAATCATACAGTCATTATTGGAAAGGGTTCAAATACACAAAAATGCTGCAAAACCAAAGAATTTGTGGGACTTGAAGGATTTTTCTTGAACAGCAGGCAGTTTAACTGTTCAAGACAAACAAGGGACTTGTGAACAACTTCACTATCATATCACAACTTCAACAAATCATACAGTCATTGTTGGAAACGGTTCAAATACACAAAAATGCTGCAAAACCAAAGAATTTGAAGGCTTTTTCTGAAGAACAGAAAGCAGTTTAGCTGTTCAGGACAAACAAGGGACTCGTGAACAACTATCACTAAACAAAAAAAAAAAAACAGCTGTGGATCATTCAGGTAAGAACATGGTATTAAGAATCAAGGGGATGTAAACTTTTGAACGGGGTCTGTTTTTATTAAAGGGGTCATATGATGCGATTTCAAGTTTTCCTTTCTCTTTGGAGTGTTACAAGCTGATTGTGCATAGATAAGATCCCTGAAGTTGCA
>JAFVLL020004173.1:0-36635 GCA_021397915.2 Tor tambroides | reverse complement strand
TGTGCAACCTCTGTAGGGTCCAGGTATCGCCTCATGCTACCAGTAGTGACAGTGACCCTAGCCAAATGCAAAACTAGTGAGAAACAGTCAGAAAAAATGAGTAGGGAAAAAATGTCAGTGGCCTCTACCTGTAAAACCATTCCTGTTTTGGGGGTCGTCTCATTGTTGCCCATCTAGTGCTCCTGTTTTTAATTTCATTAACACCAAAGCAGCTGAAACGGATTAACAACCCCCTCTGCTACTTAACTGACCAGATCTATATCCCAGAATTTTAATTGACTTGATGCTATACTCTTATTAAAAAGTGTTCCTTTAATTTTTTTGAGCAGTGTGTATATATATATATATATGAGTTCATATATAGCCTACACACACGCGCACACACACATAATTTTCAAATTATATATATTCAAATTTGAAAATTACATATACACCTATAGGTTACAAAATTACATATACACCTATAGGCTATATTTATACGAGTGTGTGTTTGTGTGTATAACTTATACATTTTAAAAAATATAAGTATATTAATATTTTCGTTTAAGTTATACAAAATGCTAACGTGGTCACGTCTAGTTGTTTAGTTCAGAGCTGGTATGTGTCACCAGCGATCTTCACATACTCAATATAATCCTTATCTTTCAGAAAATATCCGTCATAAGCGCATCTCCATTAATATTAATATGCTTCAAATTAAACAAGTCTAGTTACTGAATCATATTTTACTTACCCCAACTCCCATTTTCGCTTGTGAACGGCGGCTGTGCTACTTCACGTTCACTTTCAAAGCCCTTTTCAAGTGTGTGGAGCTGAGCATAAGATCATCAGCGGCTCTGCTGCAGCTCAACTCATATGTCTCAATCACACGTTTGTGTAGAAACTGAACAACCAATAGGAAGAGAGCAAACTCTGTGTGTGTGCACAACAGAAGGGAAGTGTAAATCTAAGGTTTGAATCCCATGAGAGACAACTCTCTTCTTGCCGATGCATTTATATTGCTCTTAATAATTAACATTGTGGCAGAATTCACAGCAATAGATTGTCTTGGATAAGATAAACAAAACAGGATAAAATCAACTTTGACTTGAATGCTAAACCAAAAATAAATAAATGAATAAATAAATAAATTATATTACTGTAGCCTATATACAGTATCAGTTAAAGTTTTAAATAATTTATTTATTTTATATTTTTGAAAGAAATCTCTTCTGGTCACCAAGGCTGCATTTATTTGATCAGAAATACAGTAAACACAGTAATATTGTGAAGTATTGTTACAATTTTAAAGAACTGTTTAATTATTAAAGAACTATTTTTAAAATGTAATTTATTCCTGCAATAGCAAAGCTGAATTTTCAGTAGCAATTAATCTAACCTTCAGTCTCACATGATCCTTCAGAAATCATTCTAATATTGATTTTATGTTATGTTGATTTGGTGCAAATTATGTATTTTATGATGCACAAAAATAAATCTACATTACAGGGGTATAAGGAAGTATAGGTGTAATAACAATAAAAAAAAAAAATCAGGCAAAATTTGATCACAAACAACTTAATAAAAATACTGTGATGAACAAGCATTACAGGGGAAAAAAAATAAATAAAAAATAAAACATGGAATAATGTTTATGTGTAGGTGTGGGAAAATTGCAGATTTTCTGGTTTCTTTTCTTCAGCATAAATCTTTCCCTCTGTTAAAATGAATCATTAATTAAACAACAAAAATGTTTGAAAAAAATCAAATATATTTTTCATCATTGTTAGCTTTTTCCTCCCCTGCATGTTTTACACTGCTTATGAGGAAACCATGACAATGTGGGTAACCAAGAACAGCGCCAGGAAACCTCAAGTGGCTAAAAGATAATACAGTCCTGGTGTTGAGCTCTACTGTGGAGCCAAAAAGGGCTTGCCATATAGTCTTGGACTTGTCCTATAACATTATAAGCATTATGCAACATCAGAATTGTTAGCTTATGTCTAAATACTATTGCATTTTAAAGCCGTTGCTCTGTAAATCTGAATGCTTAACATGGGGTCTTAGAACCTATTATGCAAGAGCTTTGGTGGTAATCTGTGTATATAGCTAAGACGCACTTTTCTGACACCAAACATTCTTAAACGCCTGAGAAATATCAGTCACACACAAGAGAAAGAACTACGGATGGTGTGAAGCCAGGCCATTTCTATAGGTTTTCCAATTTCATTTGATGCATTGCTTTTATTTTGTGTGTAAGCCTGTGATTACAAACGGTTATATCACTCAAGCCTCTGTTTGGTGTTTTATCTGTTTATGCCAGCAGGGCACAGATGCTACCTTAGACAAATGCATTGTAATTCTCCCCTTTCAATTTCTTTGATCTGATACAAATCCATTAAATGTATTTCTCTTGTTGGGCCATATCAAAGACCAGCTCTGTTTTCTCTTGATCTCCATCCAGCTCGCATTCCCCCTCTCCCCATTTCAGATGTCCATTGAAGTCCAAATATAGACCACACGCATCTATTTAAACAGATCAGGTACTCTTTCTTATAACGGATCCTATTGTAAACAAACACAAATGTGTCACGCTATAGACGAAGCTTCAGATAACACCATCTATACCTGCACTGAGATACAATGGCCACTGTAACGGTTCTGTTGGTTGATGGACAAGCCATTTCTTCTTTCCTAGAAGAGCACCAGTACTGCTGGGTATTCTGTCTGAGATTGTATATGACCTCACTTTACTGATGCCTGCTTGTAATGAAGTGTCAAAACCTGTCAGTCAATGAGAATTAATTATTGGAGATGTGACCTGAGCCATGACAGCAAACAGAATGACACTTTAACATGGCATATCAAACAGCAGGTTTAACAAAACACATCTTTACAGCATATAGTGGAACTGCTGTTTATTTTGCATTTAATATACAATGGGAAATAGACAAAGTTGCATCAAAGGCATAAATATGTTTAATGGCTATGATGTTGGATACAAAATGTCAGTTGTGAATTTTATTGCTCATAGGTTCATTGTAAAAATATCCTGTTAAATTTACTGTGGATAACTGGCAGCTGTAGTTGCCAATAAATTTTTAAAAATAAACAGATAATACACTGTAAGAAATAAACAGATATGGTGACAATGTTTAGGGTGTACGTTTTACAACTGTAAATTATATTAATGCTTTTTAATTTAAAAAAAAGCAGTACTTTACATAATGAGGTGTTACATTTAAATCAGAATTTAACATTGACAATATTCATTTGGGTAAACTACACCTTATTATTAACTATTAAGTATTAACTTTAGATGTTTCACCAACAATACCTATAGGAAAAAATAAAAATAAGACTGCTATTGTCACAGTAAGAGTAGAGCTACAGAATTATGTACATGTGATTTTTTTCATTTTTTATTTTTAATAAATTTGCAAAGATTTCAAACTTCTTTCACATCGTCATTATGGGGTATTGTTTGTAGAATTTGGAGGAAAATAATGAATTTAATCCCTTTTGGAATAAGGCTGTAACAAAACAAAATGTGGAAAAAGTGAAGCGCTGTGAATACTTTCTGGATGTGCTGTATTACAATTGCTCTAATAATTTGGTCTTGGAAGAATCTGATGAGAAATGTTTGAGTTTATATGGAAATCTCAGACTTTTTTTACAGACAATGACATCTTGGCATCTAAAATTCATGAAAAGGGATCTTCTGCTCAAAAACAAGGCATAAAACAAAAATCTCTTCCCATAT
Source organism: Tor tambroides (assembly GCA_021397915.2). Taxonomy (NCBI): domain Eukaryota; kingdom Metazoa; phylum Chordata; class Actinopteri; order Cypriniformes; family Cyprinidae; genus Tor; species Tor tambroides. The sequence continues at coordinate 32,893 of JAFVLL020004173.1, read as the reverse complement.
TTATCTTTTTCAACGTTGACTGGGTTTCCCAAAGCACTAACTTTACTGTCATACTCCAGTTATCATACTGCTTCCTTACTCCCTTAGTTTCTGTCTTTGCGTATTTGTAACTGTCAGTCTATATCTGCGTCAACGGGAGACACTTCATCTTCACGTCAGTCCCGTTGTCACGCCAGCCCTTCTCTCTCCTTTCCTCAGCCCACAACCAAACTCCATGCGTTTCTCTCTATCAGTGTACCTGTCACTGCTGTCTGTCTGTCTCTCAGACTGTGCCATTCAATCTTGTATTGATGCTGAACATCTTCGATCGAAGCCCTTTGATGTTAGCTGTGTCTCCAGCTCTGAAAAATGCAACAGATGTGGAAGTATCTCAAACACTGAATGTAACAGACGGTCCACATTTTTCACATTAAAGGAATAGTCCCCCAAAACTAGAATTCTGTCTGATTTACTCACTCTCACATTTTTTCAATCCCCTTTGCTGTTACTTTTTTCCCATGAAAGAAATTTTAAGATTCAAGAATATTTACATTTACATTTAGTCATTTTACAGACGCTTTTATCTAAAACGACTTACAATTGGGGAATACATAAAGCGATTCTTCTTAAAGAGGCAAAAAGACACAGGAAGTGCCCATAATACCACGTTGCAGGCATTGTTCAAATAAGTACAAACTAGAAAAGGAAGTAATAAATAAAGAGAAAGACAAAGAATTTTTTTTAATGTAGGATGAAGTCAAGTAGCGTCAAAAGAGATTAGTTTTCAGCTGTCGCTTGAAAATTGTCAGGGATTCAGCTTTCCGGATTGGGGTGGGAAGATCATTCTACCTGCCAGGAACAGTGAACGAGAATGTTCTGGAGAGTGATTTTGAGCCTCTCTGTGACAGTACCACGAGGCGTCGCTCACTAGCGGATCTCAGATTTCTGGAGGGGATGTAGATTCGTAATAGTGAGTGGAAGTAGGCAGGTGCTGAGCCTGAGGCAGTTCTATATGCAAGCATCAATGTCTTGAACTTGATGTGAGCTGCAACCGGTAGCCAGTGCAAGGAGATACAGAGAGGTGTAACATGGGCTCTTTTGGGCTCATCGAAGACCAGTCGTGCTGCTGCATTCTGAATCATTTGTAGAGGTTTGATTGTGCTTGATGGAAGTCCAGACAGAAGAGCATTGCAGTAGTCCAGCCTATTAATGACAAGGGCCTGGACAAGAAGTTGTGCAGCAAGATTTCTGACCGAAGTTGATGGGGTAATTGTAGAAGAACCTAGCTGGATGGTGAAGTCATGCTGTAGAGTTGGAGTAGCAGGGAAGAGAAGAAGCTCAGTCTTTGCCAGTTTGAGCTGTAGGTGATGTACTTTCATCCATGCCGAGATGTCCGCCAGGAAGCCTGAGATTCGTGCAGCTACCGTTGGATCCTCTGGTTGAAATGAGAGATAGAGCTGTGTGTCATCAGCATAGCAATGGTAGGAGAAGCCATGTGCCTGCACAATGGGACCAAGTGATGTAGTGTATATGGAGAAGAGGAGGGGTCCAAGAACTGATCCCTGAGGAACCCCAGTGACCAGTTGATGTGCTTTGGATACCTCCCCTCCACAGGCCACCCTGAAAGACCTACCAGTGAGACAGGATTCAAACCAGCGAAGTGGAATTTATATAGCTATTTTTCATACAATGACAGATTATTGCAACCACAAGCTGTCAAGCTTAAAAAAAAGCCATATCTGTGTTGTGGGAATCAGTAATGGATTACTTATATGATACTTTTACAGTGCTTTTATAGTACTATGTCTCACTTTTTATTAAAAGCAGTCAATGCGAATAGTGCACTATATTTCAAATCCTCTCCATATGACAAAAAATGTTTTCAGATATATTATTTAATTTAATTTTCTAATTAAGCTTATAAACATATATTTCATATATTTTTTGCCCAATTTTTAAATATAAACATATTAATGCTGTCCAAAATATATTTCAAAAAAATACATTTTGTATTTACCCTAAATGTATTTTAAGATCAGAGGGATTTATCAGTTTTAACACATTTACCAAATATTATTATATTTACATAAATATTTTTCGGTTGAATTTACTTAGTTGCAGAGGTTATATATATATATATTCAATATAAAAAACATAATTATGTTATTCTTTCACCTTGCAGTACATAATTTATTTATGAGTTTTAAATCAATTCTATTTTAAATATAAAAAACACATTCCTTAAGCCATGCTGTTTACAACACATATTTAGCATATACATTTAATATATTTATTTGTTTCTGTGAATAATGACTTAAATTCTGACCTTTTCATCACACAAACATTATAAGACTCCAAGAGACTAATAGCTGTAAGGTGTATAGACAAATTTTATGATGTTTCTGTGGTGCTTTTTAGAGCGGTCATTATAAATTGCCATTGAATGTATCTATATGAAGATGAAAATGACAGCATACTAGTTTGAAATGACAATAGAGTGATTAAATAATGACCCAATCTTCATTTTTTGAGTGAACTATTCTTTTGTTTGGTAGCTACGGTAGATATCTTGCACTAAGTGGTTATGTTTATACTACACATGGTTGATTAAGAAGCTGAAAGTATGTTTGCATTTGACATGTTTACAGGAAACGGGGCTATTCCTCAAGCCTTAACATAATAACTCTTGCCACCCAGATGACAGAACGTCCAGGGAAAGCTGTCTCACATTGAAACCATTATGCCATTGTCCCAGCAGGATGTTACGCACAATTGTCCCTTTTCAAAGCCAGCGTGAAAGAAAGCGTGTAACGAATTTTGAGCATTATTACTCCAGTCTTCAGTGTCACACGATCTTTCAAAAATCATTCTAATATGCTGATTATAATCAGTGTTGGAAACAGTTGTGCTGCTTAATATTTTTTGGAACCGTGATACTTTTTTCAAGATTCTTTGATAAATAAAAAGTTAAAAAGAACAGTGTTTATTCAAAATAGAAATTTTGTGTTACAATATACACTACTATTCAAAAGTCTTTTTTTAAAGAAATTAATACTTTTATTCAGCAAGTATGTGTTAAATGGATAAAAAGTGATAGTAAAGACTTATATTGTTAGAAAATAGTTCTATTTTGAATAAATACTGTTTTTTTGTTTGTTTGTTTTACTTTTCATTCATTAAAGAATCAAAGAAAAAAATATCAGCACAACAGTTTCAACACTGATAATAAATTAGCATATTAGAATTATTTCTGAAGGATCATGTGACACTGAAGACTGGAGTAATGGCTGATGAAAATTCAACTGTGTCACAGAAATAAATAATATTTTAAAGTATATTAAAATAGGAAACCAATATTAGAAAGAACTTTAAAACATTCTCATGATCATATGCTGATTTGGTGCTTAATAAACTTTTCTTATTATCAATGCTAAAAATGGTTGTGTTGCTTAATATTTATGTGGAAACTGAGACTCATTTGTTTACTAAACAGAAATCTTCTGCTGAATTGTAAATGTCTTCACTGTCACTTTTGATCAATTTAATGCATCCTTGCTAAACAACAGTATTAATTGTACTGTATTAAGTATTAAAAACGTGGAGAGTTAATAGAGAGAGCTGTCATACGCATTTGTTTCAATGGTTGCTTATAGTGAGGGACTTACTGGTGCTCAGTTTACAAAGGCTAATGAAGAACATAAACATGTTTTTAGCTTACATAATTCTGTAATTACGGCATCTAGCAGCAGGAGCTAACGGCTGAAGCTAACAAGCTAAACACTGACCGTGCAAAACACTGCTAGCTACATTGTTTTTAGTCAGTAGCTAAAACAAGATGGCGTCAATTTGCTCTTCACTCACTCACAGCTTGAACACCTCTATAACAGAAATGTCCTTCTGAATGAAAGATTACAGCACAGCTAAAGATGGAGACATATGAAAAATATGAAGCAACTGACAGATGATGAAGCTGTTTGATGTAGGAATATGATATGAAGAAAAACTTGATGTTTAGGAGATGCAAAACTCCCAAATCTGACACCCTAAAATTCTGTCACCTCAGGGAGATAAAATATATTCAATTTGTGCTGAGAAAAGCTAGACTATAGTTTTTCTTTTTTCATAAAGGCTCTCGGCCTCAGTCTTCTGCATACTTACCCTGCATTTCCACTTCAGTGATGGATTTCTGCACTGAAGAGACACAGAAAACAATGCTTCAAGCTGTTGGATATTACTCAATACTTCATGAAATGTTCTGGGTGGCTGTTGGATATATTGATGGATATGTTGGACTGTTATTGTCAGGTTGCAGTAGTAGCTGCTAAAGGGGGTTTGGCTCTTCAAACTGTAAATAAACAGACACAATGAGCTCGAGAAAGAATTCAGCTGATAAATGAAAGTGAAAGTGAATCTTTAGAATGAATGTCATTGTGACGTCACTGTGTATCATTCAAACTTCAGTGTCACAGTAGGTTACAAAACACAAGTAAACCACCAGATTTGGTGATCAAGATTTACAAGAGGTTACATTTGCTTTAATTGTGTTTTGTGTCAGCACTTCTGGTCACTATATGCTATTTTAGCAGTGTGAACATAACTTTTGTGTTTAATGGAAGAAGTCAATATGGGGAACGACGTAAGGGTGAGTAAATAATGACCTTATTCACCTTTGGGTGAACTACTCCCTGGATGTCTCCTCTGATTCACATATTACAGTGACACTTAGTGAATCTAGCTTGTTCCTTTTTTTGTAACAAAACATATCATTAGCTAAAAATGAAAATAATGTGTCTTGTGCTATTACCTAGTCATGTTTACTATGGAAATTTGGAGCTCTTGTAACACGTGTTGCTGTAATCACAGTGCCCTCTGCTGGAATAGAATAGAATTATGTGTTCCTGTAGTACTGTACTTTATGAGAGCACAGCATGTAAAGTATGTCCTATCTGGAAAAAAAACATCCTTTTCCAAAAAGGTATTGATCATTTGAAAATAAATAAAATAACAACATCATATAAAATAAAAATTGTGCATTTCTGATGAGAAAATATTTAATTAAGTCAGCATTTTTATTTAACAAAGTTGGCCCACTGTAAAAAAAAAAACTGACATGATAATTCTGGTGAAAATTTCAGGATGAGACAGACATAAGAAGGAAATACACGCATACTTACTTTAGCCAACCACAGCCTATTACCATGATCATCTCATCAATATGATGCAGTCAGAACAGAGCACAGCTAACATAGATCTATGCCATCTAACCCACAGAGGAAGCTTCTAATGAACGTACGTTCCTGGGTTGTCCAGGAAATTATTGATCTTCTTTGCCACGTCATCAAGCTCATTAGTATTGCTGTATTTCAGGAGGTTGTGGGATCGTACAAAGTAATGCCGGAGATAATGCTGGCTAACACACTTATGTAGCTTTTGCACCAGCCGTAATACACATCCCCTGAAGTCTCTCCAGTCCCTGGTGCAGGGGTACTTCTCACATGTCCAGAAAAGCAGTGTCTAGATGATGTAAGGAGAGTGGGAAAGTGTGTAAACTTGAAATTGTATATAAGCAGTATGATGTTTCAACAGTCATATTTACATAAATCACAGAAAAGAAGTGACAGGAAAGGAGTAGAAGGCTATTTTGCTTGGGCTGGTACCTGTAGGTGGTAGGCAGTAATGACGGGCTTGCTTCCAGGACACCAGACGTCCTCCTTGAGCTGTCTGACCACCCGATAACACTTCCTGCGGCAGCCGCCATCCTCATCTATATTGCTCAACAGCACCTGCTCTGCCCGTGAGAATGACAGCAGCCAGTGGTAGTTTGATGTGGCCATTAGATTGAATCCAAACGACTGCAGGGGATTTATTGGATTAATCATCACTGTATGGTATGTAAACAGTAACAGGCCATTTTTTGTTTACTAGTTAATAACTGAAATATAGCTAATATTAATTCTTTCTTTCTTTCTTTCTTTCTTTCTTTCTTTCTTTTATTTTTTAATCTTACACCAAACTTTGAATGGTAGTGTATCATGGTTTCCACAAAAGTAAATTAATAATAATTAATAATTAAGCTGAAACTACAGGTTTGCCATGACAGGAATTAATTCGATTTTAAAATATATTAAAATAGACCACAATTCTTTTAAGTATAATAATGTTTCACAATATTATTGTTTTTACCGTATTTGTGAAAGAAAAAATGCAAATTCCTATGTATGTGTATACTCACTGACCTTAATACAGCGAGCACGCTCTGTGGAGGGCCATCTTCGAAAGAGCCGGGGCCACCTAGCTCTCTTTGGCCAGTAGTTCATTAGCTCCACTGTAGGAACCAATTCCACCTCAATTTGTGCCTCTGATGTTTCCACAGCAACACGCACCACTGACCCAACTGATTCCAGCATACTCACTTTACCTGTCAAAGAAAGGCGAAAAGAAAGTAAAAACAAATGAAATGCTGCATGTGGTTACACTTTATGTATAGTGCACATTTATGCTTGTCCGTTTACCCAAGTAGGATTTATTCCTGGATCAACATCCTTGTCAACCAGTCAGTTTTTAGGGTTAGAACTGGGGTTCGTTAGGGGATTGAACAAGCTATCAACCTATAATTCATATGATTTTGGTTTTTTTTTTTTTTTTAAAAAAAGGAATGTTGATATCATCACATTGTGCTTTATAAATTATTATTTCATACAAATTATTCTTATAACAATTATATATATTATAAAAATTTGAGAGAAATTTGAATTAAACATATTATATGTAACATAATTATATAATTAATTATTAAATAATTTGTTATATATTACATATGAATATATTACAATAAAATGCATTCAATATTTCTTGTTCATTGTACATAATTCTTCCAGGTTTCCAGGTTGAAATTATGTTTTTGATCTACGATTGTCAATGTGCACTTAAGCACTACTGTATACAAAACATTATATATTAGCGAGGCCACTGTCTGAAAAAACCCTTGATACTCTGTTTGTGGTTTTCATGCAAATTCATTTTTGATTATTCACCAGACAATGTGTGAAAAATGAAATGCAAAATAAAATAAAAATCTAATTTAGAAATCTCTTTTCTCTCGTTCAGTTTGAATAAATAATTGTACACTATAAAATCTCTAACTTGTTAGTCCACAGGTCTTTATGGATGCCTCCAGATGCTCTTTGAAGACATTCACCACCTTGGCTGGCACAATATCACCCTCAATGATCATGCGGGTATCATGCCACTCCTGACTTGGATTGACGAAACTCTCCAGCTCCAGCCACTGGTGGAGCTTCTCTGGCTCACGGACCGGTGAGAGGAGACGAGACCCGCTCAGCGTGTAGTAACGCCACTGACGTGTTCGCCTCTCCTTATAGGCCATCAGACCCTGTAGGGGCACCGAAATCAGGAACAGAGTTGGAGTGAGCACCTGCCGAAATGAATGGAAAATCTATCAGTGTATGCACGAAGCAATGGAAAAACAGCTGTACAGTTTTCCCATATATATTCACATTTATATGTCATGAGTTGCAAACAATTTCATATATGAAGTAAGATATAAGTTTATGAATATGTGTTCACCTTTATGCAAATTCATATGTTAACTCATGAATGAATGAATTAGTGTTCCAATAAAGTGATCACATGTAAAAATGTAGTGCAGTTTTTGTCTTCATTGCTATATATATATATTTTATATGCATCCATGCATATACTGCAGTATATTGAAAAATATTTTTTTGTTTCGTAAGGGATACAGCTGACAGTTCTGTTGCTTACTTGGATGGCTGGGTTGTATGCACATCTTCCCCGGAGTAATGCAGACCATTTTGACACTAAAGCTGGCTGGTCCTAAATCGGATTGTGGACACCAGAAGAATTATGATGTTACAAAAGTAGTCATGATTAAAATGCTGTTATTCACTGTATAATAGACAAGAGGCCTACATGAAGTATTACTTTGAGGCTGGCATTATGAACTCCAGAGTTTGCAATGGACTGGAAACGAGCATCCTTTGAGCTGACCTCAGCTGTAAGATCTTTTATGATTTTCTGCACATCTTCTACAGACTTTGAAACCTGACGATGCCTGAGATCCACCTGACAATAACACACCATCGGCTACCATTAACAGCACAGCAGAACAAAATTAGCATCTTGTAAACAAACTAAAGCAGTCACTCTTTTCTATCTCAATAAAATAAAATAATAAAACAAAATAAACTACAAATAATAAATACTTTTAGCTGACTGCAAATAAAGTAAACACATTAATCAGTTAAAGTTAATACTTCAGTCCAGTTTAGATCTCAGTACCCATGACAGTATAAATAGGTCACCTGATTTTGCAAATAGTTGTCCAGATCTTCATCTGTGAAGTTGGTCATTTTGCAGTCTATCCTTAGAAGTGCTCTCTTTGAATGCTATTTTTAAGTCTTCTTTCCAGCCGCAAAGCTTGACGTGAGGTCTTTGTGGCCCTTTTTTGCAGTTCTTTTGTGTCCCCGTGTACGTGTGACACAGATTGTGCGAGGGAAAAGCACTTCAGCAGAGACCCATTGATCTCATAATATTGATTTCTGAGATGCTAAAAAGCTCTCATGGTCCTCTGGGCAAATGAGTTCACCAATTGCTTACTCACATGACAGATCACACTCATAGAGAAATTTGAATGTAAACATCTGTTTCGTTTTAATCTAGCAATCTAGATAGTGGAATATACAAACATGCAGCTGGATCCCACTAACTTCTTTCTAAATTGTGCCTTTATAACAGTCTGAATATATCCAATTAATATAAGCTAGTTTCATAGAGGCCATTTTATATATGAAATGATAAATAATTATATCCAACTTTGAGGTTTAAAATTGGGGACCTACGTTGGAGTCCAAAAATCTGAGAACAATTTGAAACTTGGGTTTTAAATAGGTAAACAAAGACAAAAGCCTGGAAATAAACAATTAATTATGGAAATAAAGTAAAAAAAAAAGAAAAAAGAAAAAAGAAAACAACAACATTCATTCAAGAGTTCATGGAGTGCCATTAGCAAAAGATGGAAAATCAAAAGACCTCTCAATATGTCATAAATTCATTCACCACAATTTACTGCATGTGCATAAACTGGTTGGCTTCTAAAACAGTGCAATTTAGGAAAGGTCATCTGAACACGATATGGAAAAAGACTTGCAATCACTTGCAGGCCACCCATTAACACACATTAACCTTCTGCAGTCAATGATGGAGAGAATGTGAACTAATGTCTTTTGGGTCTGGCTAATTAATTGCACTACCAATTCATTAACATCATAAATATCACTTATTTATGCAATTAGGTGGAGAAAACTATGAACACTGCTGAAAAAACAAAAAAACAAACAACAACAACAAAAACTCAAACCAACCTGAATGGTTTGCTGATCTCTCTCGTAGCAAGTCTCACAGAACAGCCAGACTTTCACCAGACTGTGCAAAGAGGATAGCAGCAGATATGTCCTGTACAGTGGATGAAACAGTACATTTTCAAATTGTATTTTTAAGGAGAGAGAAGCTTAAGTTATGAATGTTCCTGCAATGTGGCTGTTGAGATTTGTCGCCACCTAAAGGACAAATTCTATAACGCGCTTTGCCCTGAAAACGGTGACTACATTTCCCCGCATTCTGTTCGACATTGATATATAACAACAAACCCAAGTTCACACATTCAAAACGGTGTCATTCAAAACACAAAGACATGCTGACCTAACTCACTCTGCAGTGGAGAAATCCGAGCTAAATCAGTAAGGTATGCCATTGCTATAGCTATATTTTTGTGTTGTATTTAGGCTGCATTATCGTAGGGGCTCATGTTAGATTTAGGCTTGTTTTGAACATTAGCTGTTATGCTACAACAAACTTGACACTAATACTGGAGTATTTTGTGGGCATATCATCAAATATGTCTATCGTAATCATTATAGCATTATAACATTATTGGCAAAGCTTTGTAAGAGCTGACGTAGCAAAAATTTAGCAAGCCTTAAACCTACATGAAATATAAACATAAACGAAATATAATTTGATTGGCAGTTTTCCCGCCAAATTAAAAACTCGATGGTTTAACTTTTGAAACGTCATAAGACAGCCGCACTCTCAGATATAAAAGGTACAAAGGTGTGCCTTTTGAAAAGGTACCGCCCCAGTGACAGCTTGCTTACCTTGAGCGTTAATTTTTATATACTATTTAGTGTTGTAATTTTACAGTTGTAATGTAAAATAAAGTTATTTTCATAAGGCAAGACACTGCAGGCAAAAACACAGTTAAAACGCCACAAGACAGCCACACTCTCAGAAAAATGTACAAAAGCTGTCACTCAGGTGGTACAAATGTGACCCTGGACCACAAAACCAGTCTTAAGTGTCAATTTTTCAAAACATCATATGGAAGCTGAATAAATAATCTTTCCATTGATGTATGGTTTGTTAGGATCGGACAATATTTGGCCGAGATACAACTATTTGAAAATCTGGAATCTGAAGGTGCAACACAATCAAAATATTGAGAAAATCACCTTTAAAGTTGTCCAAATGAAGTCCTTAGCAATGCATATTACTAATCAAAAATTAAGTTTTTATATATTTACGGTAGGAAATTCACTAAATATCTTCACGGAACATGATCTTTACTTAATATCCTAATGATTTTTGGCATAAAAGAAAAATTGATAATTTTGACCCATACAATGTATTTTTGGCTATTGCTACAAATATACCCCAGCGACTTAAGACTGGTTTTGTGGTCTAGGGTCACAAATATGTACCTTTAAGGTACTTATAGGCACCTTTAGGGGTAAATAAGGTACAAAGGTGTACCTTTTGAAAAGGTGACAGCTTTCGTAACTTCAGTGTTAATTTTTGTATAATATTTAGTGTTGTAATTTTACGGTTGTACTGTAAATAGTTATTTTCTTAAACACTACATTTAAAAAAAAAAAAGGGAAAATGTATTTATTTATGTTTTTTTTTTTTTTTACCAAATTGTGCATCACTGCAGTAAAGCACAGCAAACCTGGAGTTTAAAAATAAATAAATAAATAAAAAATTGTCTATATCTCAAAAGTATTAGCTAGTAAAATTAGCACTTTAATACTTTTAAAGTATTACAAATTTCATAAGTTTGACAAGTTCAAATTATATATATATATATATATATATAGGTGTATAGGACATTGACTGGTGTTTGGTTTGAAATTTCAGTGAGGTTCATACACAAGATTCACTCAATTTTATTTTTTGGTGCCACTCTGTATACTTAAAAGCAGTAGCTCAACTTAGTTTAGCTTTATTTTGTAATTTCCGTATATTTAGGTGCCGGTTGCATATAGGCACAATGAGCTGCTGGATGTTTTTACGGTTGCACAACGGAGACCTTCGCAGATCTCTCCTTCCTGTATGCTGTTCCCTCAGCCTGCGAGCTCTCAGTTCTGGAGCTATCAGCCGCAGCTTGAGAGAGAGTTACCGTATACTGCAGCTGCCTGACGATGGAGCCAGCGACGCTGCAGAGGTCAAAGAAGCTTACCTACGCATGGCCAAGCTCTACCATCCAGATTCCGGTGTCCCCACAGCAGATGCAGCTCTATTTTCCCAGACAGAGCAGGCCTATCGGGCTGTTCTAGCACACCTCGCCAAACAGAAGTCAGCCTCACAGTATACCCAATCGATGGAGGAAGAAGAGGAAGATAAAATTAAAAGTAATGCCCCTCAACACAGACATTACCTCAGTTTTGAAGGTATTGGTTCTGGCACTCCAAGCCAAAGAGAACGACAGTACTGACAGTTTCGTGTAGACCGCGCCACCAACCAGGTTCTGGAGTATCGCCGGAAGGAGATGGAGAAGGCGGCAGCAGACGAAGGAGCCATGGTGACCCGAGATGCACGTTTGCGCAGCAAGCAGATCAAAATCACTCAGGCGGTGGAGAGGCTGGTTGAGGACCTCATCCAGGAGTCGATGGCCCGTGGAGACTTTCAAAACCTCAGTGGCACTGGCAAACCGCTCAACAAGTTTGATCACAACCCGTATATGGACCCCATGACGCACAACCTCAACAGAATCCTCATCGACAACGGTTACCAGCCTGAATGGATCGTGGCTCAGAAGGAGATCAGGGAAACCATTGCTAAAATGAGGGCGAGGTTGCAGGAGGTCAGGGCCAGGCTGGGTGAACCCATGAGACACTCAGAAACCCTCCAGTGGAAGGAGCACTGTGCTGCGTTTGCTGATGAACTGGGGAAACTCAATAAAAAAGTGGACAATTTTAACCTGATTGTGCCTCTCATGAACAGGCAGATGGTGCATTACAGCTTGAAGAGAGAGCTGGAGAAAATACTGAAAATGGATCAGCTGTTCAGGCAGGAGAAGGAAAGAGAAAAGGAAAGGAAGCAAAAGGAGCAGATGGAGACAGCAAGAACATCTCAGAACACCAGACAAGGACTCATCACATGGATGCAGAATCTTCTTAAATGAGGCTGCAATAAAATGCAGAGTTGTATTTCACCTGTTGGCCTGTTATTAGTGTGATTAAGATTATTTTGCACCTTCTTTGTTTTTATTATAACTGTAATACAGTATGAAACAATTATTGTCTTGTTTTATTAAAAACTAGCAGAAAATTAAAGGCAATAATAAATGAATAGTATCATATTGATGTATAAATACTTTGATCTATCTATCTATCTATCTATCTATCTACACACATATTTAAATATATATTTGTATTACATTTTTATTACATTATTATTTTTTATTACATATTATTAAAAATTAATTTTCTGTTTTAATATATATATTTAAATGCAGTTGATTCCTGTGTTGGCAAAGCTGAATTTTCAGCAGTCATTACTACAGTATTTAGTGTTACAAGTTGTGCTGCTTAATATAAATATAAATACACACACACACACACACACACACACACACACACATATATACATATACAGGTGCTGGTCATATAATTAGAATATCATCAAAAAGTTGATTTATTTCACTAATTCCATTCAAAAAGTGAAACAGGTATAATGTATACATTCATTCCACACAGACTGATATATTTCAAGTGGTTATTTCTTTTAATTTTGATGATTATAACTGACAACTAATGAAAACCCCAAATTCAGTATCTCAGAAAATTAGAATATTGTGAAAAGGTTCAATATTGAAGACACCTGGTGCCACACTCTAATCAGCTAATTAACTCAAAACACCTGCAAAGGCCTTTAAATGGTCTCTCAGTCTAGTTCTGTAGGCTACACAATCATGGGGAAGACTGCTGACTTGACAGTTGTCCAAAAGACGACCATTGACACCTTGCACAAGGAGGGCAAGACACAAAAGGTCATTGCAAAAGAGGCTGGCTGTTCACGGAGCTCTGTGTCCAAGCACATTAATAGAGAGGCGAAGGGAAGGAAAAGATGTGGTAGAAAAAGTGTACAAGCAATAGGGATAACTGCACCCTGGAGAGGATTGTGAAACGAAACCCATTCAAAAATGTGGGGAGATTCACAAAGAGTGGACTGCAGCTGGAGTCAGTGCTTCAAGAACCACTACGCACAGACGTATGCAAGACATGGGTTTCAGCTGTCGCATTCCTTGTGTCAAGCCACTCTTGAACAACAGACAGCGTCAGAAGCGTCTCGAGACAAAAAGGACTGGACTGCTTCTGAGTGGTCCCAAAGTTATGTTCTCTGATGAAAGTAAATTTTGCATTTCCTTTGGAAATCAGGGCCCCAGAGTCTGGAGGAAGAGAGGAGAGGCACAGAATCCACGTTGCTTGAGGTCCAGTGTAAATTTTCCACAGTCAGTGATGGTTTGGGGTGCCATGTCATCTGCTGGTGTTGGTCCTGTGTTTTCTTAGGGTCCAAGGTCAACACAACCGTATACCAGGAAGTTTTAGAGCACTTCATGCTTCCTGCTGCTGACCAACTTTATGGAGATGCAGATTTCATTTTCCAACAGGACTTGGCACCTGCACACAGTGCCAAAGCTACCAGTACCTGGTTTAAGGACCATGGTATCCCTGTTCTTAATTGGCCAGCAAACTCCTTCTGACCTTAACCCCATAGAAAATCTGAGGGTATTGTGAAAGAAGGAAGATGCGATATGCCAGACCCAACAATGCAGAAGAGCTGAAGGCCACTATCAGAGCAACCTGGGCTCTCATAACACCTGAGCAGTGCCACAGACTGATCGACTCCATGCCACGCCGCATTGCTGCAGTAATTCAGGCAAAAGGAGCCCCAACTAAGTATTGAGTGCTGTACATGCTCATACTTTTCAGTTGGCCAAGATTTCCAAAAATCCTTTCTTTGTATTGGTCTTAAGTAATATTCTAATTTTCTGAGATACTGAATTTGGGATTTTCATTAGTTGTCAGTTATAATCATCAAAATTAAAAGAAATAAACACTTGAAATATATCAGTCTGTGTGGAATGAATGTATACATTATACAAGTTTCACTTTTTGAATGGAATTAGTGAAATAAATCAACTTTTTGATGATATTCTAATTATATGACCAGCACATGTATATATGTGTATGTGTGTGTGTGTGTGTGTTAAAAAGACATTTTTTTTTTTTATTTTGGGGTGAAATAAATCTTTAATTATTAATGTGAACAAATTAATCATTTGGAAGTAAATTATTAATGTAATATAGTAATCACTTAGTAATAAGGAGACATGGACTTTTTTACACTGTATAATTTGTCCCAAAGAGGCCTAAAATCTCTATGTATAATAAAGGAATTTAATTCAAATTACAAATTCCTTTAAAAAAAAAATGTGACACTACTGATTTTGTCCACAGTCTCTAGAGGGCAGAGTAATTATTTTGTTTCTGTGGACTTGGCAGGAAAACTTGCCTCATTGTTATGCCAGTCATTCATGATCAAGCATGTAAGATATTCTTGGAAAATCCTATTAGACTTCTCAAACATTCCATGACCTTATAAATGCCAATTGAACATGATCATTTAATGGCAACAACAAATGACAACGAGGTTAGCACACTGATCTGCAAAATCCCACAATTGTTGGAGGCTGGTGTTTGTTGGGACACTGTGAACAAGCCTTAAGACTGCAGTTGAGATGAACCTGTGGCATTTATAAAACAAAACTGACTGTAGAATTCAATTGTTTGATTTATTTATTGACGTAATTAAATGAACAACTGTAACACAATCAAACACATACTCTCTGTAGAAATTACAGAAGTGTCTGTGATTGTAATCTAGGCCTGCTCCTGCTCTCTTCCACTGTACCCTGGAAGGTGTCCGAGAGCAGCTGGGTTGCTGATGACCACAGGAGATGATATATTAGCCCAGTCTTTAGCTATATACTGATGATATGGATCCTGGGAGTTCTCCACCTTCTTTGAGCGAATATAGCTGAACATGATGCCAAAGGTAAAGAAACTAAAGAGTCCCACCATCAGACAGATGTAGATCATGCCGTGACCTTTATCTTGGACCGGAGCTCCACTC
Organism: Tor tambroides; assembly: GCA_021397915.2. Lineage (NCBI taxonomy): Eukaryota > Metazoa > Chordata > Actinopteri > Cypriniformes > Cyprinidae > Tor > Tor tambroides. The sequence goes on along the minus strand of JAFVLL020004173.1, from coordinate 17,398 downwards.
AGATGCACGGGTGGATGATGTGGCGGCGCATACGGAGCTGCTCCCATCACCCATGTCTCATTAATGTAGTGCTGCAACCAGGATACCAGCAGAGCATGGACATCTGTGTAGTTCTGCTCTAGCATTCTTCCCACTGTTGATAGAGACACTGAACTCAATATTTAAATACAGATACGGAATCCATCATGTTTATTTTTCCCCCCATTATTTGGTTAATTTATCTTTAGGAATGCTTATATATCACCAAATATATATACTGTATATATATACACACACACACACACACACAACTAATAAAACATTTGAACACACCTGACTGAATTTGGTTCTCATGATCTTAAATGCTAATACCATTTTTTAAATTAATTTGTAATTTTTCAGTAAGGATGCATTAAAATGATCAAAAGTGCCACTGAAGGCATTGATAATACAAAATATTTCAAAATAATCAGTTCTTTTTTTACATAAAAATATAGCACAGCAGTTTTCAATATTTTTTTTTTCATTGTCGAGTAAACAATATAAATATACAAACTGATATTGATATTTAAGCAAGTGAGAAAGGTATATAATATAAAATAAATATAACACACATACCATATAGTTTTTGGTGGTAATATGAAGTTTTAGTTTAATACAAAAGAAGACAAAAAAGTGTGTCGTTGATCTTTCCTGCTAATCTCCCTGTAGCTCTCCTAGGAAAGAAATCACTAAGGAAGACAGGATAGTCTCTGAGATCATAGTTCCACCCCATTATGAACATAGAGAGACTTATTCACAAGGACCCAGTCCTCTCAAGATGTCAACAGCTTTAACTAATCTAAAACAAGTCAAGGTCATCTTCTTCATAGGGAAAAGTCTGGGTCTGAACAGGTGTCTAGCTGACTAATGACATGATCAGATCCTGCGCCGATCAGCCCCAGCCCTAATTAGCAGTCAATGTGGGAAAGAATGATATTTTTGAAAGTATCTTTTTGACCTTAAGCTAGTTATGTTGGTGGAGATGAGCATGAGTCACTGGGTACTGTAGATATTTCTATCAACTCTACCAGCTTGACCTTGATGCTGAATAACTCCACATGCAAGTGGGAACAATGGTTTACATTGAGACAGGCAGGCATTCGAGACACACAGATTCTATTTCAAGGCAAAAAAAAGAGACATCACCTTGAAAAGTCCTGGACTTGCGTCATTACTGCGATACCAGCATACTGGATGAATGCGGAGTCATCTTTTGAAAATGGCTAAATGATTAAAACTCAAGAGGCATGTGGGCTGAAAGTCAGAACACTCACAACTTCACAAACTAAAATACAGTTTCACTTTAAAAAAAAAAAAAAAAAAAAAAAAAAGTAAAAAGGACAGCACAACTTTGAAGAAAGAACATTTTAATGACATGTTATGGCTGTTATTTATGTATGACACGATGAACACCCAAGCCATTGCCAAGTCACTCACATTTTCAAAACCAACTAAAAAAACAGCATATACCATTATATACAGACATAACAAACAGTAAAAGGCATCAGAAATACATTATTAAGCTCAATGTAATAAAATCAATGGGTGCTCATCCTGGCAAAGAGTGTAACAGTCTTCCATCAAAACTAATTACAGTGTTATGGTCCTACAAATGACTCAAGTGCATGAAATTGAGGACCGTGCCTTTCAGTACATCCTAATGGATAAAGAATTACTTTGGGCCATTTTGAGTCTTTTCTTAAAAAAAAGTCAGTTTTATTAAAAACGTTAAAACAGTGGACTCTCGTATAACTCGCCTTCCACCAAAAAAAAACAACAACTGAATCTTAAGCTGTATATAACAAGACAAAAAAAATTATACGAGAGCACTTATTCGTGATTCTGTAATTTAGGAACATGCTGAGGCACATGGTGGAACGAGACTTACAATTGCAATATGAATGGGAAAAATAACCCCCCAAATTTTATGACAAAAATATTTACTTCATCGTCAGCATTTACTCTAGTTCAAGTTCCAGTAATCTTGCACAAGTATTAATTAAATAAGAGCCTGAAAATATCAAGCTAAACTAAAAAGAAATAAACTAATCATATTATCACACCCACTGACTGGGATTCAACATGCTTCCCAAGATACAAAAACACTACACAATAGGAGACTCATGTTCTCCATGGCCACAGTTACCAATGAAAGCACTCTTGAAAACCCCCAGCCTGCAGAAAAATGAGTCACTCTACCATCGAATGCATGCAATGAACCCCTTTGCCCTGTGAGATGGTGGACATATACATTATGTCTCTCTCCACAGGGCTGAGGTTCTGTCTTAAGGCGTCCTCTGGTGGGCTGGAGGACCAACTGCATGCCACGGCAGATCCCCCAGAGGGTCCTGTGATATAAAGCAAAGATTATGGCACAGCGACAGGTTCCCTAGGCTCACTGCATGACAGAGGGAGTGTATTCTGGTCGACGGGTCTGGACGATTTTTGGACGTGGACGTCCATCCATATCCTCCTCATTTCCTGAGCTTTCTTGATCGTTTTCGCAAACATGAACAACCACGCTGGGAGTGGTGGGAGTTCCTGGTTGGAGTTCATACTTTTCACCTGTCGAATAGAGAGAATTTATTATTAGAAGTTTAAAGCAGGTCAAATTATATGAATAATTTATGCACTGACCTATTTTTTAAGAATGGAACATTTAGAAAAAGGATTAAAGTTAGGAACACATTTTGTACCTGCCCCTAGTCTGGCGATGGCACACAGAAGATCATAGTTAATGACAGGTGTGGCATCCTTCGACTGCTCCCAGCCAACAGGAGGCGACGGAGGAGGGGACAGGAGGAACTGCTTATCTGGTTTAGGAGGTTCCAGGTGTGGACTGCCAATGTGCACAGACTAGAAAGAAGACAAGGTGGAAAAATAAAGATAAGTTTTTTTTTGTTTTGGCTTTTTTTGGTGATTGTACACTGTAGCCCTAACTAGGTGTGATAAAATAAACAGTAATAATTAAGGAATAATGTACAATCACAGTTGGTCATTACTACAAAATAAACCCTGACGCAAAAGTGGAAAGACATTAAAGTTTAGCAGTGATTACACAATTATTTGACTGCAGAATGCAATGATTGATGAATCAGAATCAAGAAGTAATCTTTTGAAATTATAATAGAAATTTAAATGAAAGATAATAATACATTTATTATTATATAATACAATAAATTATTTATTATTATTATTATTATTATTATTATTGTTGTTATTATTATTATTATTATCATCATCATTAATATATATATATAGGCTAATTTTAAGGTGACATACCTGGGCAAAATAGAGTCGCACCTCCCTGCCGTTAAAGTCACTTTTGTGCAGTTTTGCTCTTGCCTCTGCAGCAGCCAGAGCATTGCTGAAGTTAATTCTCACCCGACGAAAACTCTTAAAGAACTGGAAGGTGACGTTTCGGTCGAAGGCACGGAACAGATCCTCAAAACTTGCCTGTGGATGAGAGGAAAACATCTCAAATGAATACATTTCACTTTATATCTTCAAGTAAACAAGAATTAAGAAATGAACATTTTGCATGTGACTCAGGAGCACACAAATAAACATTCCCTGTGGAGCAATCTGAGGTCAGGTTTTAAGCGTGCCTCCATTTAGGCTCAGAGTCAGCCTGGCAACCTTTCTAACCAGCCTTAAGCCTAAACCACTAGATTACCCACCACCCTGTGGTGAGCCTGCGCTCGTAAGACATTATAGTGCCGAATCCATTTAGCTTGTTTTTGGGGATGCTGCCAGATTGATTCAGTAAATGCTTCTATATTAAACCGTACTGACGCACATAGTACTAATCTAATACACATCCTAAAAATGACCACGTCTGTCAGTGCTCGGCAAGATATTGGTTTCCAAGGTAACAGAGACTTACTGCATGCTGTGAACACGCAGACGGACCTGACAGAAAGAGTCCTGATGGACCATTTCAAGCTATGCTGAGATTTAATAGAGTATGATCCACAAATCCTGGGTTATTCCTACTGTGCATAGGTGTTGTGTGCGTAAGAGCTTACGTCAGATACAAAAACCCCAAACTGTCCAGCCAAACACTCATTAAATGTTCCCACAGCATCTTATTCCATGACCTAACCACTACTACCACAACCAACCAACTAGATCATTAGCTAAATACATAAATCATATATAAGTAGGTCATTTAGTCAACCACAAACCACACAGAAAGCACAAATCAAGTCGGCATCAATACAAACGAGATCCCATGAGGAATTCAAAGAGCTGTTGGATCATCCGTTCTGTCATTCATGGCTTTCTAGCAGTTTGACTTAATTATTCCAGCATTTAAAGCTATTTTGATATTTTAAGGCACCATGTCAGTGAAGCCTTACCCTCTGCTCAGGTCTGTTAAACATATCCGGATCCTCCAAGGAAGCGATAAGGCAGAAAGGGTTACACTTCATGGTTTTCAGGTGCATGACTGAAGCCCGTTGACGGATCCTCCGGAGGACTTGAGAGGTTAGAGAATGTAAAGGGCAGGAGGGGCTGAGACGCGTCCGTTTTGCCTTCCCCAGCGTGAGGACACGAATGAAGCCTGCTTCAGGAAACAAATGCTTCGAAATCACCCTCTTTGCTTCTGCTTAACTTCCTGTCCTTCTCAGATGGTCTCAGTCTAGCAGAGAGCCTCGAGCGTTTTCACAAAGGAAATGGGTCAAACTGAGCAATGCACAGAAAATAAACCCCCCTGCGTGGTCACGTGACGCTGTTTTGTTGAGACAGAATCTTCTGGAATAGTCTGTGCTCCTGCACCAACGGTCAAACGTCTTGAAAGCGTTCGTAAGACTGCAGCTCACTCATCCGTCTCCTTTTATATAAAGGCCCCTCTCAGCGGCACAACAACAGGCTGCGCCCACTGCAGTGACTCAGCTAGCAGGCTCCGCCCCACTTTCCCAAATGAATGGCTCTGCTGACTAATCACAGACTCACACACACACACCCTGAGAGTGCAAGTCTTGGAAACTACGCGCCACTGCTTTCCATGCAGCTCAGATCCAGTTCGGCCAATCTCTGCTCAATTCAGTCACACCATTTCAGGACACACAGTGTGGTAAAACAATGATCTCTATCGCTCATCTCGCAGTATGTCTCTTTCATGCTGCCCCTCCCATCGTGATGGAAAATCTAAATCAGCTGAGCTGGGCAGAAGGGCAGCTGTGTTATCAAGCGCTCCCCACAGCATACTTTCCATGGGTGTTCGTTTTCTCCTGTCTGACTCCAGGGGCAGCGGATTTGTCCCGTTATTATTGAATAGCAGCTTTTTTTTTCTATCTGGTTAAGTGGCATTCAGTTATCATGTCAGGTTTATTTTTAACACGTCTGCATGATGTTATTTTCTCAGAGTCTTGCAAGCAATACAAACACGATCCATATTCTCTCAGTCTCCTGTGTACACACAACTATTACCAAATACTGGAACTGACGACGGTGCAGCTGATGCAAAGAGATTAACTGTAATTCTCTATTAAAGTAAACATCATCTAGCTACATTTACAGGCTTGATAACACTATTAAACAGAAGCTCTCAACTCAAAAAATAGGTCACAGGTCTGTGGGTTGTGGCCAGCAAAAGGAAAAAATAGTGATAAATGCAAATAATAACACTTTGAGCACCACAATCTGCTACCTGAAGCACAACCAGTTAGTCATGACTACAATACAAAAGTGTATAGTAAAACAACGAAGATATAAAATGTACATAGATTTTATTTATTTACACTATTTGGGGTCAGTACGATTTTTTTTTTTTAAATAAATTAATACTTTTATTCAGCTAGGATGTATTAAATTGCTCAAAAGTGACAGTAAAGACTTACACAGTTAGTATTAAGCAATGCTGTTTTTAACATTGAAAATATGAAATGTTTCTTGAGCACCACATCTGTATATTTAAACGATTTCATTTTAATTTGCAATGATATTTCACAATATTACTGTTTTTACTGTATTTCTGATCCTATAACTGCAGCCTTCGGAGTATAAAAGACTACTTTTCAAATAAATATTACTGACCTCACATTTCTTTTTATCTATCTATATTATCAAATTAAACAAAACCCTGAAGTGAACATGCATACTAGAAATTCTCCCCATGCCTTTGACTCAAATTTTCCCCTCACTATCTGGTAAAAGCTTTCCTGTTTGAGATAAGCACAGAGATGTCTACACTAGCCGTAAGCATCTGTCAGTCATATGTGCAGATGTTTTAGTCCAAAAGCTGGGAATCCAGTTCCAGTGGAACAAGACCTCTCATTAGGGAATGGAAAAACAAACAAATAAAAAAAAAAAAACATGAAACCAAATTATAACAAAGAGGAAGGAATACAGGGTGGAAAATGGTGAACAGGACAGCATTAAGTTGTGTTGCTGTATTTTATGTATGCTTTTATATGGGTGGAAAGCGAAAGGTATTATTATGCATACAAAAACATTCATTTAGAATGTTTATTTTAGAATGATTATTATGTCTAAGTATCAGAAAACTGGATCATTATTTAGTCAAATGGCAAATTAAATTCTTATCTAACCCCAATGTAAGGGTAGGCTTAAATGAAGTAATTATTTTCTGTCAATGTAATGGCAAATGAAGTTATTATCTACCATCAGTGTAATGGAAAATAAAAGGACCTGCTGTCAATTTAATGGCAAAGGAGATCATCATCAAAAATATGTGTAAAGGTGGGATATGGGTCATGGCACAAGGTACAGAGAGCAAGATAATAATAGCCAAAACTGACCTGAGGTTAAGGTCAGGACTTGACTCCATATCAAGTTTTCAATAACTGTGAGCGTGACTTTCTACAGGCTGATATCACCCACTTGTCCACTTAAATGGCACACTTCATGTTTTGAAGCACCAATTCAGGAAGTGGGTTCCAACTTTCTAAATGAGACAGTGTTTTGTTTATAAGACCCTGGCTGAGGTTATGATATCAGAATGGGTTTTCTCAGGGAATGTCAATTCAGCTGACACTTTTAAGAGAACAGCTTACATTTTCCATTGACTAGAGACCCAGCTGAGTTTATGACTGCTCGAGGGCCCATGTCGCATACAGCGAGTGTCAAAACTCCTTCCAGACTTTCCACAGAAAGTAGCAACCAAAGTGCATTCTTTTATCATGAGACAACCAGCTGACTATGAATAAACCCTCAAAAAAACACATTTTGACACATTTATCGCTTCCAGAAAAATTAGACGGTGAAACCAGTGGAAAATATTCCAGTAATAGTGAAACTAAGTGAACTAATAAAGTAGTAAATAATAAATTCAATGCTTGAATTAAGAAATTCAATAAAGCCTTGAAAATTAGGCTTATTATTTATTTTATTTACAATTATATAAACTACAAAAGACTTTCTCATGTTAAAAATAGACAAACTTGTTAGTCTGTACATGTGTAAGCTTGAACAAAATTTGAATCGTATGCCAAGAGTGACGAGAAAGTGATTTTTGCCTGTCCCTTTAAGATTTCAGACCTCACACAATGTTAAATTGCCATTAGCTTGTGTAGAAAACAGCCTACACAGAGGAAAAGCAGCATGCTCCAAGTGGATCACAAAACTGCGTGTTGTGCAGGAGTTTGTTTATGGCTGTGCCACTGTAAATAGGCCAGTTCAAAGAACTGAGGGTGGAAGATGACGCCACAATGATAAGTTCTGAAATTAAGATTGTTCACTTGGGCAGAGGAGATGATCATCTGTTTTATGGAGGTTTAAAAAAAACAGCCACGTCAAAATATGAGCAAAGAACTGCTGAAAATGTGAAAAGAAACTGTGTGTTCCAATGGAACTTGTGCGTACAAACATGCAGCCAATTAAAGTGTTTGAGTGGCTTACCACAATTAAAGGAACAGTGTATTCAAAAATGAAAATTCTGTCATTACTTATTCCCTCTAATGTCATTCCAACCTAGGGCTGTCGCGATAACCGCAATATCGCAATACCACGCTATTAACGAGCATAACCACAGAGGAATGCAACAACCGCAGCAACCATGATATTTCCGTGTTTTTTTCTTTTTCTCTTCTCGTTTTACACTTCGTGCATGTGTACTGAATATTAGTAATGATAACAATGTGTACCATGCTGATGTACAGAGGCTCAGTAAATTTTCACTTAACAAGCCTAAACAGACAGCGAATGAGAGAGAGATCGACTGATCGCGTGCGATTACCTGCGTCTGTCCTTCAGGCCGAGTCATGTATATTTGTGAAAACAGGTTGTCATGTCCAAGGAAAGCGAAATCTGTCTTAGCATCGACGCATTGCTGGTCAGCTGAGCCTTTAAAAGTGGCGCTCAAAGTTAAAATGATTTCAACAGCGTGTTTCATTACATATCCCTTTGAATGAATCAGCGCTTTTGAACGTGTAGTTGAATGAACGGTTTAAAGACTCACTCAAAGACAGTCTCTTGCCGCCATCTTGTGCCGAAACAATGAAACAGCACTGACTGACAGCCCCTCTAGAACTCGCAGGTGGAAATATCAACAGAAAAAGTATCTTGTCAGTCAGATTCGAGGAACTAACTGTTATATAGGCTAACGATCTTATTGTCCGGTTTATGTTCTGTTATGTGGACTGTTATTTTGTCATTCTCATCTGTTTACTTCACTTCCTGTTTCAACGCGATTTAGTTTCGGTTTCATTGGTTTCTGAATATGACCTCCTTACTTCATAACACATACACACACAGATATATATATATATATATATATATATATATATATATATATCTATGCGGTAATACCGCATACCGTGCTATTGAGCCACTCAAAATTACTGCAAGGGAAATTCCTTAACCGTGACAGCCCTATTCCAACCTGTATTCTGCTAAAAGAAACGAATAAAGAAGTATGTTCATAACCATTGCATTTTGGTGACCCTTAACTTCCACTGTATGGCCAAAAATCAATAGACATTTATCAAAAAATCTTATGGATATCAATGGGGACCAGAAATTGTTTGATTACCCACATTCTTCATACTCTTCATACTATACTACAATGACCTCTTATATTTGGGAATATTTTGGAGGCTGACCCCCCCGCCTCTGTTTATGTCTATGGTGGTTACATGACCTTCTTCTCCAATCATATTTGCATCCGCATTGTAATACGTGTCCTAGAACTTGCTTCCTGTTTCCACATTGCAAAACACAATGGAACAGATTTTCCATTTTCTCCATTCTCTACAGCATACTATTTTCCTATCACTATTATGCTCTCCTCCCATTTCCATTTAACTCAAGGTTTCCATCCTATTTGGAAAACTGCACACACCAGAAACCTGTTGCCTAAGCTCAAAATTAACCTACTTGTGCTATAGACAACTTCTAGACTTTGGACATAAGTGCTTGCTTTATTCTCAAATTCTCATTAACAAATGCTCACTTATCATGAGACAAACTGACAAAACCTGTCATGCGTCACTGTGGTAAATAAATCTCTGAGTTGAACTATATAAAAAAGGGCAGTAGAAACAACAGGTCACTGCTCTGCATTACAATAACAATGTCTACAACTTGACTTAAGGCTGTCTGATGGCCAGGATTTGTGTAATAGCTCAACAAAGGTGACGTCAAGTGGAAAATTTCTTTAGCCAAGACAAACAACACCTATTCACCACTGCAATGTCATAATCATCTTGTAGAAAAATGGCAAACAAATGAGTGCAATATGCTTTGTTATTTATTGCTTTGTTTATTCACTCAGCTACTTGACTTGTAAAGCACTCCAACATTTCAGAGCTAAACTCAGGGGATGTAGCGGGTGTATAAGAAGTCTCCATTTCCTGAAAGCACGGCTACTACTTTAATACATCATAAACTGACGTTAAACAAATTATGGAGGAAGTATGTAAGGCTACACTTTCAGGACAAAGAGTGTATTAAGCTAAATGTTTCGCTTTGATAAATGATATGGAACAAACCACACAAAAATTCTGGATTGATTCAAACACTTTTACAATGACAATGTTATTTCCACAAGTTCCTGTTTTCCTTTTTTACGATGAGGAACAAAGCAGCTTTCAGGGAAATTCAAGTCACACCACTGATGTCCAAATCTCCATAAATATTCCAAAAACTCCATTAGTCTAAAAGGTTACTAGTAGTTGTGACACTTTATATCAACAAAAAAGCCAGTCTTTTCGAAGTTAAAGACATTCAAGTTCAACCATCTCATGAATGACTAATCATCAGATTTGATGCTTGCATCATATCTTTAGGAAAAAGATTATCTTCTTCTGGCCCATTAAATAAGATTACTGTGAAGATAATGCGGTATAAAGTCCCATGTCACAAAACAAGTTATCTCTGGTTCCATGAGTTCACAGTCAACAGATCTCAATCCAACAGAGCATCTTTTGGACAGAGTGGAACTGCATGATGCAATATGCACTTTTTTTTTTTGCATTGGATAACCCAACGTCAAACCAAGAAAACATAATGATGCTTTTAAAACTATTTTTGTGTAGTTCATCACATTAAATCTGGACATGTCCTCTATGTTTGAAAAGAAAAGAATCCAAATACAGATTTTCAGAATTAGAAACTGATTATGTTTGACAAGAAAGTATCCAAATAGCCTACAGTATATCTATTGCTTTATAATCTAAAATGAAGCACACTTTTTTTATGAGATGTTTTTTTAAAAAGTGTGATGGTACTCTATCTTTACCATACTGTATATGCTATTTTGATATTTGTTAATCAATCCAATGAATGACTTTCTTACTTATTAAAGTCGCTTTAATAATATCAGTCCTTAAATGCATCTATATGCGGGTTATACATGCATGTCAGGCCTAAATAAGATTCTCTAGAGGGCTACAGGAGTGGGGATTCAATATTACTCACTCTTAAAGGGTTTTCAATGCCAAAAACATCCACAGGAACTTTCCAGGCCACCAGTGAATCAGTCAAGTCGGTAAAATGCACGTCCACGGTGGCCTCACTGTCCTCATTATTCGAACGCTGCATAATGTAAATATGGGAACTGATAGAAAACTACGGTCCAGGTCGTAAAATAAGTTTAATTCCCACTGAACTGGTAATAATCATATGGCGTGACAAGCTAAGCTATCTGTCTATACTGTATGAAAATGTCACTGCCCTTAAACGACTCACGCTCACTTTGGGAGCCGATTTATATGTAGGCATTGACTTGTTCAAGTGTTCTTTTTAACATTAAACTCGATGTTTGTCTTTTAAGCTGAGTGTTGTAAGAATGAGTAACCTCGATTCAACCCTTCATTTGCGGAAAAGCAGCAATCGACGGACGCACTCGACAACTTCCCGTTTCCTTTTTCGACATATTCAATGATTCCAGCAGGGGGCGGTAAGACATCCCTAAAAAATAACTAGTATTTAGAAACAAATTGCATAAAAAATAATGAATCACACCACTGAGTGGGGAATTTTATTACCTAATTATTGTTTGACCGTTTACTTTAGTTCTATAGATTGCACAAGACTGAACAGCTAATGCTACTAGGTTTGCTAATGTAACGTTACTCTTCTCAGCGGCGCGGAAAGACAATGAGTCAAATTAAAATATCTAAAACGTGTAATCTTTTAAATAAAGTAAGTTCTACAAAAACGACTAGTATGGAAGAAAATGCTACACTTTTTCTACCATAAGGCCTGGTCGGTCCACTCAAACAGATAGCAATTCCATTTATTGATATTGTGGAGATACAGGAATTACTTAAATGTTTTAGTGTTTTATGTAATCTTTTATTTTCTGAAATGTATGTATTGATAAGCAGATTTTTATTAAGTCTTAACACTACTCTTGTTGGCATCATCTTAAAAAAAACAATGAACAAAGCATCAAAATTTTACATGTAAACCTTTGTGATGAAAGATTTTTGTATTTGATTTTGTATTTGATACTGTTAAGTGCTTTGACACAATCTGTATTGTTAAAAGCGCTATATAAATAAAGGTGACTTGACTTGACTTAATATAGACTTTACATTTACTGTACCTGAAAAGAGATTATTAGAGTCGTGTACTAAGTGGGCGATGATAACCTGTCCTAGATAATACAGGACTGATAACATGTTGTTAATCACTGGCACATACCTTCTTTGACATAAAGAGACCAAACTGCGAAATGACGTGTCAATTGTACTGTAAGGCTTCTTTTTTCCAACTAGAACTAGATTAAATCAGACACAATGATATTTCAAAAGATTTAATAAGTGACAAACTTTTTTCCAATGTAACTGGTTAGAAAAGAACACACATTTCCAAAAGTCATGTAGATTGTTTCCTTTAATATTTGAAGTTGCATTATATACAAAGTGTGTGCCATTATATTTCACAATGTGATGGAAAGGATAAAAATGTTTTGACAAAACTGAGGATGTTTCATATTTTATGCAAGGAATGTGGGCTTGTACCTTAGATGCAGAAGAACTTCATACTATCCTTAAGAGACTTCAACATGGCAATTCTCATTTCATAATGACAGCTTTCTGATTAAAGGGCTAGTTCAAAAATGAAAATTCTGTCATCATTTACTCATCTTCATGTTTATCCAAACCTTCAAAATCTTATTTTGGTCTTCTGCACAAAAGTCATACACGTTTGGAACAACATGAGGGTGAGTAAATGATGACAGAATTTTCTTTTTTGGGTCAACTGTCCATTAAAATGAACAATAATGGCAAATGAAATACTATAATTCACAATGCTTTAAATTTCTAGTTTGAAATCTGTTGTTAATATTAATTTAATAAAACAAAGTAGTTCTGGACAGAAGTTTGTATAATTTCTTAAATGTGGACAACAATACAGTGCCAAACCTACAGCTAATCTAGTGTGGAACATCCCATCATGTTGAACATACTCTTTAACCATTAATCTTTGTGTGTCGACCTTAAGAGTTAAATATTTTTAAGTGAATTAGTAGAAGCTGTGCCATCACATTTCTTTTTAGATAAACTGGTAAAGTGGTCTCCAACTTAGAACACAGTGGAGGGGAGAGGTAAAAAACTGACAAAATGCACACCTACACAATATACAGTACATGTGTCTAAACAATAATCTTATGCAAATCATATGCATTTTAATCACCCCTTATCTAGAATAGTGATAGGTGACATGTTCTCACTCCTGAAAATACAGCATCCCACCCTGCAGCTATGCTGGGTCAAATATTTCAGTCACAAAGATAAAACAGCATTGTATACCACACAACTGCATCATGGTCTGTTGTTAACAAGGATGCACTATATGATAAAAAAAAAATGAGAAAAGAACCCTTAATCTCATCAATGAGTGTCATTCTCTGTGATTTTTTTTTTTTTTTTTTTTTAGATAAAGCCAGACCACAATGTCAGTTACCGGCAAGCATCACAGCAAGGTTTAACCAATGTAATTAAAAGAAAGTCTGTGGTCAGAACCCTTACAATGCACATCAATGCAAACATCATCTGTTAAGTATAGCAGTCAAGTACAGCCACAACTCTGAACCTCAACATTTAATTTGCTGTAAAAGTTCACAAAAGTGTTAAGGAACAAAAACAATTCTCTTCCCAATGTATTTAAACAAGTGATTAACACTTCATGAATTTTAAAAGACAGGGAAAAAAAAAATACTCCTAAAATGATCATGTCTCTGTGTGTTAACAGAAATCTCTGAAAGTGTGTACCATCAGACCTGACCTGTGATCTAAACTGCACCCCAAAATCTGTTTTTTCTTTTAGGTACACCTATAAATCTGAGTTAAATCTACCAGAGGTCCTTCTTCATGGTATCAAGAGGCACCATATGTAGTGAAGGTAAAAACAAGCCTGAAAGCGAAACGTTTCACTGTCAGTCTGGGCAGGTAGTATGTCTATTTTACACTTTACCCCCTTTGTTCCACTTTTAGACATACTGAATGGTCTAATCTGGTAGTTTTTAGTCTATGGTAAAAAAAAAAAAAAGATTCCTGTAGCTTGCAGCTGTTCCAACAACTGACAATTTAAAGATAACTGAAATCAGTGTAGCTTCAAGTGTCCAGATGCTCAAATGTCCTTCTCCTGTGAGCAAACAAAAGATTAATTTACATGACGGATGCAATTCTCTGGCAGAGTTCATCCTTTATCATAAATGGGAGCCACAGGTGTCCATCATCAGAGCTATATATGAGATGCAGCAGAATGACAGTGGGTTACTGCAAAATAGTTAAAAACATAAACAAGAGGTAAATACAGGCAACCAAGACAGAAAATGTTTAAATTAGTTCAAAATGACAGAACAAGATTAAATCTAGGAGGTTAATTGATAAAACTGCAATTAAAATTAAGTTCACCATTCATTTTGTTTCAACACTTGCACATACATAAAGATGTTTTGCTGCTCTAAAGTTAAGCATAAATACTCACCCGTGTCTCATCATCATCATCATCATCTGAAACATGTGGCCGTGCAATGCTCATCTCCTCCTTACTCTCTGCAATCTGTTTACATTTCTAAAAAAAGGTTATTTGAAAAACATTAGTACAAATAATATAAGGATTGGATTTAAATAGATATACCAGGGCTTGGTAAGTTTTTTTTTTATATTTTAAAAATAAGTGCCCACCAAGGCTGCATTTATTTGATCAAAAATACAGTAAAACAGTAATATTGTGAAAAATTAATAAATAAATTGGGTAACGCTTTATTTTATAGTGTCCTTGTTACACATTACATGTACTACAGCAATAAGCCCCAAGAAGCCGTGGTTTACAGTGAATATATAACAGCTATGGTGCGTTGTTAGGTAGGGGTGTAACGATTCATCGATATGGATCGATACAATGTCTGACGATACGATGCATCAATGCCACGCATAAAATATCGATGTCGATAGTATAATTAGGCACCTTTATTTTGGCACTGTCCACATTTTCACATAATGTCCATCTATGCATTACCGCCAACGCGTGGATTCAAGCGCTGTGTGAGAAGTTTTCTGCACACACACCTAATGCGCACAGACACAGACAGCCACATCTACACCGCACTACTAAATTGAGCTCTCTTCCGCTTTTTTGTGCATGGATGAATAAATAGAGATAAAATTACATCAAAATGCGTGTTTTGGCGAATATCCTAGTAAACACAGTCGGTTAGGCATATGTCTTAATGTAAACAGTTGAGAAAGAAAATGCATGTGTTTCAGTAGCCTATATTAAATCTGTGCTTTCGTTCTTAAAGTGAAAGCAAATGCTGTCAAAGAAAAATACAAGTGCTCACTGCTCTTGACTAAATAACCTTTGTAACATCAAAAATTATTAATCTATATTTAATTTATACTGTGAAGGCTATGCAGTTATTTTACATTTGATTACTACATTTCTGTAGCATACCTGAAAATTTCTTTTAGACTGAGCAGAAAAACCTGAAAAGCACTGTTTATTGAACTTGTGTCTTTGTTCTATTGTATTTATTTTCTGCTATTGCTTGTAATTTGGTTATCTGTAGAAAAGATTTTTAGCAATGAGCCCATAGCAGCCAGAATTATTTTCTTTATTATTGTATAGGCTTATTTTTTTGTTGTGAATGTCCCAATTGAGGTACAGGATGTGAAAATTTCAGATAAATATTCATGTTATATATTTTGGTTGCATTTGTGAGTTAACAAAAATGTAGATGGCTGTTTTTGAAAAAAATCTAATCGTAATTGTAGTGTAGAATTTTTTTGAGGTATCGGCAAATATCGTATCGCTGGGTATGAGAATCGACATCGTATCGTATCGTGATGAACTATCCGATTTACACCCCTATTGTTAGGCATGACGCGAAGCTTAGCTCCACAGGGCTTATTGCTTTTATAAAACGGTTATTCCATGTACGTAGCAAGGTTTCACAAAATAAAGCAAATAAAATGTAATGATATTAATAAAAACATTATTCTTCCGCCAAACAATGTAGTTCCTCAGAAACGGTTGTGGTTGCAACAAAGTGGTTGCCAAGCAACAGACGTAAACAAAGGTGTATGTTTGTAGAGTAATTAGCTGTGTCTCATTTAGAAAGCTGCACCCTCTGGAGGTCGCATCCTCTGTAGGATGCGTATATGAAGTGTTCTCGACCTAGAATTAAACAAGACAGCCTTCGTAGGACGGGCAGAAAAGGAAACAGGAAGTATCACGTTGCTATGCCAACACATTTAGAGCATCAGTGCTTTCTCACACTACTTAAATGAAGGAAAATTATTTCTAAATTTGGAAAGTAATTTGGAAAAAAAAATGCTTTTACTTGTTTTATTTTGTTCAATGTTTGAGTTGCTGCAGCGTACATACAACAGACATTTGTTAGAGAAAAAAGGAGGAGGATATTAAGAACAATGTTTATCCGTTTTTACCGGAGGCGATTTAAGGTAAGTTGTAAAGACCACATCTGCGCTTGTGTAAGTACATCTCCCGGCGCCGGCATTTTTCAAATTAACGACGGTTGTTTACGGCAACGCAAAGAAATGTGGGTTATCTGTAGAAGCGAAGGATACACCTCATGCATCCTCCGAATTCCTGTGAAAGAAGGTCGCATTCGGAATGTCCTACTTGCTTTTCGGAAATGAGACAACCTCGATGACGTATGCAGCCTTCGAATGTGACCTCCGGAGGGCGCAGCCTTCTAAATGAAACACAGCTATTGACAACAGCTTTGAACGCGGCTCAGCCAACCAGAATCAAGGACCGTTTTATAATTACTATTATAATAACAATAGATTATGCATAATTACATGCAAGTAACCCTAAACCAAACCCTAATCTTAACCTTAACTGTACAGTAAGTGCATGTAGTTAATTAATATTACTCAATACTTAAATGTATAATTACACCATAACAAGGACACCTTAACATAAAGTGTAACCATAAATTGTTTTCTTTTTGAATATATTTTAAAATATAATTGATTACTCCAGCCATCAGTGTCACATGATCCTTCAGAAATCATTCTAATATGCTGATTTGGTGCTCAAGAAACATGTCTATTTATATTGAAAACAGTTGTACTGTTTAATATTTTTGTGGAAACAGTAATACATCTATTTCAGGATTCTTTTTCATGACCAAAGTTCAAAAGAACAGCCTTTATTTAAAATGGAAATCTTTTCCAACACTATAAAAGTCTTTACTGTCATTTTTGATCAATTTAATGCATCCTTGATGAATAAAAAAAGTATTTCTTTTTTTTTTTAAATTACTGAACCCAGTATCTATGTATATATAATCTGTTCACTGAGCAACTGGGATAGCAGTTCACAAACAAATCTCACCTCTGTAAACTCCTTGATGCTAATGCTGTTAGCTTGTTGAGCCACTTTCCTCTTCACCTCCTCAATACTGGCCAGATTAGGTGTGGGTGCTGAA